>CAAAJI010000471.1:12987-39029 GCA_900642245.1 Fragilaria radians | reverse complement strand
GTAGACTAGTAGTTGGTGCTTGCTTTGCTCCGCAGATTTAATTATCTTACAAAAGGTCATAACAGACAATTCATCAAAAAGTATCTTTAAAAAAATAATAAACATATGAATTTTATAATATTCATCTGTTACTGGAGAGTTTGTGGGTTATAAAATGCATTGCATAATGCAATATCTGACTTTTATTACTTGACCTAACATGACATAAGTATCTTCAAATGTGTTCAATCTTACACTACTGCCTTTTTTATTCCATGTATTACACCATTGATTCATTATTGATGACATGAAAAAGAGTTAGAGTAGTCATTATCCCTTTTTTCCTTCTTATTCTTAAGGTTAAAGTCACATTTTAGCTTTTACTGCTGTTGTCGTTGTAGAAGTCATTGCCCTTTCTGCTATTTGAACATCCAAAAATTGTTACTGCTATTAGAGAATCAAACGTTTAGCGAAAAAATCAAAAGAATTCTCTTGTTGGTGCATAATCTTTCATCACTTGTTTTGTCAACTGTAATTCAATGTGTTCTTTCATTGTAAGAAAATTTAAGAAATCTGTGTGCTCTTAACTTGTATGAAAGTTTAAGTAATTGCGACAAATGAAGGACTAACATGAAAACAGTCATTCCAAACTTTAAAATTGGATTTTAGATTAATCAACATAAAATTTATGTATACTTCCAATGTCTTCAAAAAATTTCATTCTATTTGCAGACTAATATTGCGATTAAGCTCGATCACCATGGACGGCAATGAACATTTCAATAACATTGCGTGAAAAAACACTTTTTAATAATGAAGAGTTTACGATTGAAAGTTTGGACAACACTATAGTGTAGATTTTTTAGGAATATAGAATTGAATTCTTATTTTAGGATCAGCTAATGGAAAGTTTGTGCGTTAATGTGCGGCAGCCAATAACCATTGTCCTCGTACTCATCTCTCAGTCAAGTATTTGTCGACTGTCCAAAAAGGTGACGTAAAAAAATTTAGATCGTTTTCTGTCACATTCACATGTGCCAGCTGAAGGCAAGATCATATTTCCTGTTGATATGATTAATGTCCTTTAAACTGATTTCGATAAGAATTGTTATCTTTTTCAATGTTTTGAAGGAATTTCATTGAGTTGAAGATGAATATTGTAATGAGATCTATCCACTGTGGACTACAATGAAAATTTCAATAGCATTTGAATGATAATTGTTTTAAATATTCTACAGTTTACAACTGAAAGTCTCGACAACATTCTAGTTTATGATGGGTACCGTCTGAATTAGCTATATCCCTAGTGATTTTAGTCGCCCCTCAGTCATAAACTCCGTACTCGTACTCGTAAAGTAATATATTTTCTAATAAAGCTTACAAAGGTTAAGGGGTAGCACCGGTCAGATCGGTTGTGAAACTTTTTTAGTAGTGTAGATATACCACCACATCGAATCATTTCTCAAAACGCACAACGGTTAAGGGATAGCACTTGCCAGATCGATGTGAAATTTTTTTAGTAGATGGCTGTGTACTCGTACTCGATCACTTACTGTAGCAACAAAACGCACAAGGGTTAAGGGAAAGCATCGGCCAGATTGGATGTGAAACTTTTTTAGTAGTGTAGATATACCACCACACCGAACAACTAGTATCTTGTGTCATTTGTTTACTGGAGAAATCAATGACTCGTATTGTTTTTGGGGCTTCGATCCCAACCACTAGTAATTTTGGTACAGGGTGCAACCACGAAAAGTAAGGAGTGTTATGAAAATGATGAATCATCAACTATTTGATCAACAAGATCAACAGCAACAGCAGCAACAACAAGAACAACAATCGATGATCAAGGAAATGATTTTAGATATATTTTGGCAATATCCTGAATTACAAAATGATGAAGAACAAATTCGTAAAACTCCCTATGATGTCATGGGTTGGTATCATTATTTAGAGCATATCGATGAATGTTTATTTTCCAAGGACAATATAATCACAACAACAATGAAGTCTACTGCAAGTTTAATCAACGAGAAAGAATATATATCCTTTCGTATTTGGATTGGACAACGTGCGGTACAACAATTACCCAATAGTTACAAATTATGGAAATCTCATTTAGATTTCTTACGACGAAAGCAACAACAACGGGTCACAATTACTGATACTGTTCACAGCCAAAACGACTACAATAGCTTCTGAAACAAATAATGAAATGGATCATCGCTGGTGTTGTTCGCATGGAAAAGTTGTTCCATTAATTTCAGACGTGCATTCGGAGTTTGCAGCCCTTTCCCTGTCAGAGACAAAGTGTCGTACTAACAAATTATTGCATTGTAATGACTGATCCGATGATTAAGTGGTAGCTGCATCAAGATCTGAAAAGATCTTAAGAAATAAATTTGACAAAATTGAATATCATTTCCGTCTTGAGCCTCAAGATGACCTAGGGCTTACCATTTACCCTTCATGTTAATCATCATCTGTAAGGTTTGCATGATCTAGGTTAATTATTACATTTACTAGTAATTGGCGCTTGCTTTGCTACGAATAGTTAATTATTTTACACAAGATCATAGCAGACTATTCCGAATTTTGAATTTCCGTTTATACATAGCAGACTTTTCATGCATGTAATTTGAATTAGCAGGTCAAATCCATGATACAATATTTGCGTTTTAGTATCTTCAAATGTATCCAACATTACAGAACTGTCTCTGTGATTAAGTAAATTAGACCAATTGGTTTAGCATTGACATAAAAAAAGTGTAAAGCTAGACATTTCACTTTTTATCCTATATGAACTATGGTTTCAAGTTATATTTTAGCTTTTTTGTGTGCATTTGATGTAGAAGTCATTACTGTTGCTGTTATTGGAACGTAAAGGATTGTTGCTGATGCTACAGAGTACAAGCGGTAGTGAGAAAATCAAAATAAGTTGTTCTTGGTACAAAGTCAGTATATTGTTCTGTTAACTTTAATGTAAATTCTTTATTTATATGAAAGTTTAAGAAATTGAGACAAATTAAGTATTAGTATGAGGGCAGTCATTCCAACATACAACAATATTATTCATCCATGTGATTAATTCTGGGTAAGCCAGTTGTAATTAAACTTTAGATTAAGATGCATAAAATATTTATTTCCTCAATTTAAAGGAAAATGATCGCTAATATTTTCTTTGAAGGCATTTCTTTTTAGTTGTAGATGAACGTCGCAATTAGAGTTATCTACTATGGACTGCGATGGAAATTTCAATAGCAGTTGCATGGCAAATGCTTCATATTTTCTTTATTTTACAACTGAAAGTCTCGACAACATTCTAGTTTATGATTTTGGATGAAGGATGAATATAAAATGGACTTGTTATATTGCGACCCAATAAGTTAAGCGATAATTTTTCAAAATTCCTAGCTTTTTGTACTCGTACTCGATAGCTTAGTCGAGTATTTATTGATATCGACAACGCACAAGGGTTAACGGCCAGATCGGATGTGAAACCTTTTTAGTAGTGTAGATTACTGAAGTAGGTTAATTATTCTTAAACTATTATATGTAAAGATGTTACATTAAGTAGTATGTTCTGATCAGGAAATATTTGTTTCTTATGTCATATCTGAAGTGTAGACTATGAAGAAACACATTAATTTGATAACTTAATGTAAAATGTACAATATTCAGTCTAACATTAATTGTTCGGTCTAATAGATGAATTTATGTACCAGTGTTAGAGACATTCAAAAATGCTAGTATATTTAAATAGAAAGAAAAAATATTCAATATATTTACACATCTAGGTATGGGAAGTAAAGACATTAACTATCCACTTTTATCTAAATTAAAGGAAATTAAAAACTAAAGATAGTTTTTAGAATGATATTGAGAGCATATAAGAAAACATACGTCCGAACAAGTGACCCGAACTCTTCAGCACAGTGTGGCACAAATGAGAGCAACTTTAGATGTGACGCAATTGAGATTAATTTTAGACAAAAATGGATAAAATAAATCATAATTTCACTTTGGGCAACTCAGCATAGAGCAGACTTTGCCTAAAATCAGAGCAACCACTTAAAAATAGTTTATATTTCACTTCCAATGCAAGAATACCTTTTGCATGGATTTTTGGAGGCCTATGCACTAGTAATTCAAAAGACCAAGAGCAAAAAGGGATAAAACACTTTAAATTGAAGTTATTTTACACCAGAATACAATTCAGTCAAAATTTGCTTAGGATCAGACTATCAGTGGTCCAGACCTGGAGTGAACACTGCCCAAGCTCAAGTTTTCACTTCCTCACACCTCCTTCATCTTCTTCCTTTTGGTCTTCTTTTTCCAAGTTTCTTCCAGAAGCGCCAACAGAAAGCTCAAACTGCTAATGCCAATTATAGTTGTACTTTTTTAGACTTCACAAACTAGAACTTATTCATCCAGTTTTCAAGAAAACTCAGGCTGCAATTGCCTTCTATCATCTTTCAAGTTCAATTCAGCTGCACTCCTTTACTACTTAGGCTCCCACTGTCTCCTACCAAATTTTGAAGTTCAATGGTGCTTATTTACGTTTTTTTCAAATTCAATGGAGTTTACGATCACAGAAAAGTATTTCATTTTCAAATTTTTAATTTCTTGTTGTCTTATCAAAGACTTGAATGCTTTGTTTATACCACTATTACCATCAATCAAAGTTTCGTTGACCTTATTAATTTCCAATTCCACTCTAGATCCAATCCGCTCCTTTAAGTCAAGATACAATTCATAATCAGTATCAATTGTACTCCAATTAGATAGAGTCGGCCATGACTCAAGGAAGACTGGCCAAGTATTTATGACGGAAAGAATACAAAAGAAACAACATGATGCTCACCCTAGAAAACCAGAAGAGCGCCAGCTAAAGAGATCTGTGTATTACAAGGGCTCACAATGCCCAGACTTGTCAAATCATCACCACCCAAACATTACTGAGAAAGTAAGTAAGAAAGACTTCCCAGCCCAAACAGGGGAAATCCTACAGAAGTAAAAAGTAAAGTAGAAGGAGAAAACTGTAAAAGAATGCTGTCATCTTTCTTGTGGGGCTATGAGATCTATTCTCAGGAAGTGAGAATCTATTTGAGGCAATGAACCTAGATGACAATTCCAAATCATAGATTCTCTATGAACCTCAAGCGTATTCAAAAGATGACTCAATTATCTTATCTTGACTTTCATGAGATAGGAAACTTGTTTATGACTGAAGGCTCACATGACTCAGTATTTCAAGATTCCATCACATGTTAAGGAAAGTACTTTCTGATGCCGATTAGTAAAAAAGAATATGGATGAACGTATTCATGTGCAAAAGAAACTGATTCCATCCATATTTTAGGAAGTAACTAATCTTATAAATGCAAAACATGGTATGATGCTGGCAGTTTCGGATTTCTGAAATTATTAAGAAGACTTTACGACTCAAGACACTTACATTGGATCTACAGGTAGTTCCAGAACCAAGAAAGAGGCATGATGTGTTGGCAAAAAATGATCACCGAGTGTCCTCTCAGAAATACTTCGGCATCTAAGACATCAGAAAGGTCATTGATTTCTACATTAAATTCTATATCACGCATTCATGCCAAAGCCATATTTTGAAGGGTATAGAAATGATGTCATACAGAGCTATGGGAACAATTGCAAGGTGCGCTATTCATTACTTGTCAAGGTGGCATAGGATCTCAAAATAGGGACAAACAAGATGGTGTCCGGACAGAGTAACAAGCGTTTAATAAATATGAATAGTTTTAGATCACTCTTCTAAATACACGTGAGTGCATTAGGATGATTAGATCATAGCTTGTAGTTAGCTAGATACTGTTACAGTAGTTTACGCGGATTATCCAGAAGATTGAACTAGATCAAACTCCAATATTTCCCTTATTTGACTTTAAAAAAATGCGTACTCGGAATAGGTAATCAAGGCGTTTATATTCCAAGGACCGAGAAAAGTGTAAGTGTATCAAAACAACAAGTTATGGTTTATAATCCAATGAAGACAGATAGTGTAGTAATGAACTCACAACTAAAGCAAATCAAATAACTCCTGGAAGCAGAAATACAGATTAAACCCAGCGACGACATTACACATTGTAGATTTTATAGGTGGCTGTGACTCAGATGCTATTTTATGACGTATTCTCAAGCAACAAACCATGGAGTTTCTCTACAATTTTCCGCAGAGATTCCTCATTGATGGTGAACTTTTCACTGTTCTGAGATACTTCGTAATGAATTTGGTTTCCCTCATCACGATAAATCGTTTCAGGCTCGTTACGAATGAAGTCCCATCTGTCAAAAGTACTGACAACACCGAGAATGGTCTTTGATGGAGTTCTTTCGCCCATGACTTCATGTCCCATCAAAAGTTGAGACAATCCTTGGTCCATATCCTCCTTCTTACCTTCTACCAGACCAACATGAAGCATTTCTTTGTAGAGAACGAAGTTAAACCTACCTCTCAAGAGAATGTAGTCTCCGCAAAAAGCTTCTTCGCAGGATATTTCGAGACCAGGAACAATCTTTGTCAGACACCAAAGGACTGGAGAAATCAATTGTAGATTTCGCGACACATTCTTAATCCCCTTGGAATTCTTGGTTATAACATTGAGTTGGTCGTACAGCAGCTTGAACTCCTCGTCAGGTATAACAGCACGATTCTGTACATAAGGTTGGAAATTATAGATACTAGTAACCTGTTCCAATTTGATATCGCTCATAGCAACATACTTTTGCTTTTTTTCATGTCGATCCACCTTTAGTTCTGGAATCTTAGAAACAAGTTCTTCCAATCTCTTTCGTCGTTTTTCTGCAATCTGAAGAGTTGCGTACAATTCCTTATTCACTGCTTGAACAAATGTCCAAAGGCACTCTCTCTTTTCTCTTGGGCTCAGTCCATATAAGAATAGCGTTTCTGCATCGAGAGAAAGAAATCGCATTCCGTCAATCGCTTGGTCTTCGATGAATCTCTTTAAATCCTCGACAAACTCACTGCCTTGTAGTTTCAATCCGATATATGCAACTACATCAGCGGCCGTTGACTCTTGGTGTATGCAAAGACTTGCGGTCGCACTCATCGACTTGCTCTAAAAATGAAATAATAACATCTATTTTTTGTTTGTTCGGTTTAGTTGTACCCAATACTGTATAGCGGTATTTTCTGCATGATAAAATTTACTTGATATAAAACGGAAAACATGAAAGCCGTTTTATTCAACGTTTCCATGCTGAGAGAAAGGTTACATACGCGTACTATTTGTTTACTTATTTCAACTGTTTTTTTTTACTTTCATGCTCTCAAATTGAGTTATCCATTCTCCTCGAATTCACACCTGTGCCATCATATGTTAATTTGCATGCTGTATTCATCATTGGCTACATCAGTGGTCTGAAGCCATAGATCAATTGTTTGAGTTATTTTGTTTTCGGTGCTCATGTTCTTTAATACTCTTGTAGCACTAATTTGCGTGCATGAATTTGTCGCGTTGGACATTAAATCAAATTGCATAATGTGTCAATACTATAGAGGCAGCAAAAAAATTCTGATTTCACTTGTGATACTCAACTTAAATCCTGTCTGATTAGTTGGATTACTACTATTTCATTAGTGTATTGCTTTCGGAAATTCTTTGAAATAAACCACATAAGATCTTGTCAAAGCAATCAGGGAATTTCTTTCTCTAGTATTCATAATCGTTTTTGGGATTTTTTTCTACCAAAGTGCAGCGGTGAGTTTTAATGATATGATTCTTCCATGTAATGTAACATCATATGCACTCTTTTCCTCATATTCTAAGCTTGGATATGAATGCGCAGCTTTTTCTTTTGAGTTCATTAATATGTTCAGCTAATGCTGCTTTGTCACCTGGTTTTTCTTGGTACCCTTTATAGCCTTGAAATTTATGTGCTGTGGGATATTATAGCATTCCAATAGAAGGCCGTGATCACTCCAGGATAGACTTGATTTTTCTCCTTTTTGTTCGTTCAGTCTTCGATTAACTGCCTGGTTGTTACAGTATATTTTGAGTATTTTGTTCCAGCATGGAAATTCTTCATAACTCCTAACCCCTATCATTCAAAGCTGAGTATATTCTAGATAATTCAGCGCTTAATATATTTATACCGTATACGTTTTGAGATTTGTAGGGGATTGATTTCCGTACTTATCAGCAAATGTGGATGCGCACGTTGCTCTGCCTATAAATTTTGAAATGTGTAATGCAATTAATACGTGGGGAAGAGTACTCTCAATTTGATCTGCTAGTAACTTATCGTGACGTCTAGAGTATTTGGTTTATATTTCAGCTCTCATGGAGACTTGCCTTGGTATTGTATTCTCTTGTATTGATTGTGTTGTGGTCGTGATTGTGTTTGTGGTGTTTTCTGAGTATTCTGCTGAATGTTTGCAACTTCAATACCACTTTTTGGTGGCTGTTATGTTGTAGCCTTATGGATGAATTAATATTCTTTGCTTATCCAATGCAACTAAGATATTTCAGATGTTTTAAGGTGATATCATAAATCTAAGGTTTTTTGAGCTCCATGTAGTGACGTATCTAATTCGGTGAAGAATCTTTTTGTAGACAGTGATTTTCGTTCCGATGCCGTAGCAACGCTGATTTGGCTTAGTCATAGTTGTATGGAATAATTTACAACGTTTTAAAATTATCGACATTTCAAATTACTAATATTTATAATTAAATATAACAAAAATTGTGCATTTAACTCTCAAATTATATCATTTGATATCAGTTTACATCGACTGGAAAGCGAATCCCTTGGAAATTATTCCATCTAGGTATTCGGTATCCTTAGTTGTTTATGTTATCCCTTGATTTCTGCCTTAACTTATTACAATTTTAAATCCTATGCAATTCATATCCATGAAGAATTGAAAACATGACTTTGGAAGTAAAATTGTTGACTTGTGTAGTAGTTCTAGTTTTGAAAAGCTGATTTGATTCAAGGTATGAAACATTGACACTTAAATATGAAAATAAAGTGGTTTGTGACCTGAATTCAAATATCATGAGTGTCTTCAAATACAGGCATCCTGTTAAGGGGACTCTCGCATCAATTTAATCAAGTATACCGATGATTGAGCTTTGACACAGGGACAGCATAATGAAAGATACTGTCACTCCTTGTGCTATCGAATTATGGGGCTAAAGCTATTTCATGATTCTAAGTTGCTATTTTGCCACTGCTTCTTTCGTTGGAAAGTAAAAGTAATGTTGCGCCTATTCCAGTGCTAAAACTGTTGTCAAAAGATGACATGTTAAAATTATTTTCTGTTCAGTGTGTTCTTTCCAGGTATGAAAGTTTAAAGAATTGAGACAAGCAAAGTGGCAGTACGATAGCCGTGATCTCAAGAATAAAGAATAGAGTATTATTATTGTTAAACCAAATGATTAATGCCTTTCATCCAATTCCAATGAGACATCATGTGTATGAAAGATTGTTTTCTCGTTCAAAGTTTTACAATGAATCACATTTTTGGTGGCTGAAGTAAAATAAATGCAGATTAAACTTGCAATTGAGAGCTATCCAATAGGACGGGAATCCTGGTATTTTCAAAGCATTTACTACTCCTGTTCGCGACTGATTGTATCCCGGGATTCAAACTTTCCTTTCCTTTGGAGTCACACTTGTGACCATAAAGCACGAAATGCATTCATGGTGGAATACCATTCCCAGAATTACTTTCATTGCACAATAAGATAACGGAACAAATAAAAATCGTGAATTCAAATGACCTCATTTTTCAGTTTAATCAATGAGTGAAGAGGCCCCAACTCCCTCAATTGACAAAATGTCAAATACCGCTGATGTGGTTGCTTACGTCGGATTGAAACTACAAGACAGTGAATTTGTAGAGGATTTAAAGAGATTCATCGAAGGTCATGCTATTAATGGAATTCGATTTGTTACTTTGAATGAAAAGGCGCTACTCTTGGGTGGTCTGAGCCCAAGAGAAAAGAGAGAGTGCCTTTTGAAATTGGTTGGTACAGTTAAGAAGCAATGGTTCGCAACTCTTCACTTTACAGTACTACGACAAAAGAGATTGGAAGAACTTGTTTCTAAGATTCCAGAACTAAAGGTGGATCGACATGAAAAAAAGCAAAAGTATGTTCCATTTAGCCGTATCAAGTTGGAACAAGTTTCCTGGATTTATGATTTCCAACCTTATATACAGAACCGTGCTGTTATACCTGACGAGGAGTTCAAGCTGCTGTACGACCAACTCAATGTTATAACCAAGAATTCCAAGGAAAATAATGAGGCGCGAAATCTACAATTGATTTCTCCAGTCCTTTGGTGTCTGACAAAGATTGTTCCTGGTCTCGAAATATCCTGCGAAGAAGCTTTTTGCGGAGACTACATTCTCCTGAGAGGTAGGTTTGAGTTTGTTCTCTACAAAGGAACGATTCATGTTGGTCTGGTAGAAGCTAAGAAGGAGGATATGGACCAAGGATTGTCTCAAATTTTGATGGGACATGAAGTCATGAGCGAAACTACTCCATTGAAGACCATTCTCGGTGTTGTCAGTACTTTTGACAGATGGGACTTCATTCGTAACGAGCCTGAAACGATTTATCGTGATGAGGGAAACCAAATTCATTACGAAGTATCTCAGAACAGTGAAAAGTTCACCATCAATGAGGAATCTCTACGGAAAATTGTAGAGAAATTCCATGGTTTGTTGCTTGAGAATACGTCATAAAATAGCACTCAATCTTCTATTTATTTGTTGCAGCGCCCTTTCACAGCATTAATAAAGTTTCCCCAGTTTAATTCCTGACCATAAATTGGCAGCCAATTTCTTGATCATTCACAATTGACACTGCTTTCAAAGCCACTAATCTGCCCTTTCACATCATAGAAAACGGCTTTAACCTTGGACTTATCTGCATACAGAGATAGGTAAACAGGAAAATAGTCTTCAATTGTGGTGATATTTCTAGTTGACACAACATTTAGTACGTCTTTTTCCTGCTCATCACAAATATTGTTGTTGAAGAAAACGTTTGCCACAAGAAATGTTGATTCCAGACTGTCGATTGAAAAAGGCTCATGAACTATTCCATGAAACAATGATCAAAGTCATCACTGCCAAGATGTGTGTTTCCAGATGTTGTTCTCACTTCAAGTTCACCATTATCAATGCTCAAGAGATACCTCAAATTTACCTCCGCCAAGATCAAACACTAAAATATATTTTCCTCTTGATCTTGTTTATCAACACCGTAGGCAATGGCTGTTGCAGTAGGGTCATTGATATCTCATTCAAACTTAAGTCCTGCAATTATTCCAGTATCTTATGTTGTCTTTCTGTGTGCGTCATTGAAATAAACAGGAACATGGACACCTGCATTTTAACTTCTCCTAAATAAGTCTAGGCAATTTTCTTTTTCTCAGCACCATACCACTAATTTCCGTGAGGGTGAATTGAGTCTTCTTAGAGTGTGCGTTCGAAATTTTATCTTCTAGCTTAATCACAAGCTTTCCATCTTTGTCGGTGACTAATCCAAAAGGGAAAAGTGCATTGTCTTTCAGAACTGTACTATCCGAAACGCACCACATTGCCCTCTTGTGAAGGTCTCGCGTCACTCATTCAGACGTATCAGTTCACTTCCTGGTAAATCTTGATTAGGACATGAGTTTTTTCTCTTAATATCCTTATAAAACCATATTGCATTTTCAATTAGGCTTAAAATAAATAAAATGAATAGTTAAAGTGTTTACTTCCCATAAATAGATATGTAAGTATATGTCGAATATTTAGATTATTTATATTTACCTGTATTTGCGGCTTTGGATGTCTCCAAAACTTGTGCACAAATACATCTCTTGGACTAAACAGTTAATGTTTGTTTGAATATTGTGTACATTTCATATAAAGTTATTAAAATTGATTTGTTTCTTTTTAGTTTATGCTTACGGTATGACGAAAGCAATAGCCATCTACTAACTACTAGTGTTGCAATAAATTTGTGTTGTATTTAACTGCACTTAATCTCCGTTATCAACAAAAGAGAGGTTGAATTTGCGGGTTGAATGCTCAAACAAATCCTACAAAGCTCAAAAAAACAATTTGCAATAAGGGGTAAATGAAGGAAGGGTATCATCATAATTTAATTATAAATTAAATTGTATTCAATACAGATATTAATTGTAACCCAATACAAAAGTGTACAAGACCCACACTTAACTCTTCATGAGATAAAGTAGATACAGGCCTCTATTCACAATACGGCACACACTCTTAGATTTGTGAAAATCATGAAACGGTTGTTGCCCCAAAGTCAAGGTATTAGTCGAAAGCTTTGTAACTAAAATGAATTTTCTTGCAGAGGATTTCAACTCACAACTGCACAATAATGCAAACACATAGTGCTTATTTAAAATTTATTGACAAAGCTTTATCGTTGTTGAGGTGAAAGATGAAATGGAAGAATCTACAGTACTCATAACAGAGTTCCCAAAATTATTGCAAATTAGAAACCCAATCTTCAGACATACATAGAAAATTTCCTTAAGGAAAATCGCTTCAACTATCTGATGAAATATTTTACATATCACACTTCTCTAATCTGTTAAAGCACAGCAAATCAAATAAACTCCAAAGTAATAGGCAAAAATTCTTCAGGAGTTACTTCACGGTATGTTGCAGCATTACTCGTGTGGCTTCATCAAAGCATGATTTGATTCCGTATTAGTATCCTTCTTTGGTGCAATAACTAAAGATATCTTTGTTAACACTTCAATATCTTGATAAAAAAATGAAGTTTTTTCACCCTTCTATTATCATGTTTTGTATGGTTTCCAACTACAACCGCAAGAGTATTTTGAGTCAAAGTTTGCATTTATCAAAGCCCACTTTACGGAAGTAACGTAAATCGACATTTTCAATATTGGTTGTACTGCCATTTTTATTCTGCCATCACTTTTCAGTCGGAGCGCTTAAGGGAATGAGTAAATCAAAAAGACAATATTGGACTTACTCAAACTTTTTTCTCAAAAGAATTAATTTCCATCCTAAATCAGACGGAGCGCATAATGGAATGTTCAAATCAAGCATACGTTGATATTGGTTGATGACTAATAGATTAATAGATTAAACAGTCAGAGATCAAGCTAGAAATTCAATCATGTGGTTCTGGAGGTGAAACTCTTGATGCTGATTTTTCATCGGCTAGAATGACAATTCTATGCTACTCGACAACAAAATATCTAATAGAAACTCTTTCCATACGGTTTGAACAAAATATTTAAAAAAATTGTAGCTGTTGAAGCCTACTCTCTATCTATTTATTTTCTCATGCTTACCAGAGCATTTTTGCCTCTTTCTGCAGACTTGATTCAGCCATTCAAACTTATTTCTGAGTTTTTCTCTTACCTGATCCAAAACTGCAAACTCATCTTCTAACTCAGTTTCGATGAATTTGTCCTATGTCTCATATTGATCGGGCAGGCTATGCATGATGTGAATGATCAGGTCCATCTCACTGATTGGATGACACGAAATTTCAAATATTATTCTCAAAATCTCTAGTCCATATATCCAATCATCAGGGTTCACTGAGGTGTTTTCCAAAGTTAAACTCTTTCTTGGATTTGGTCACTGGAATGGATTTTGCGACAAAATTCGTCCAGGCTAACATTGCTTCTTCCTCAGCCATCTCTTCTGACCTGCTGGTGTGGACCAATCCCAAGCAGATGACACATTTGCAACAGATAAGCAGCTCAGCATAAGCGTAATTGTTCTTCTGCATGTATTCTTCATGCCCTTTTGCTCCCTTTTCTGACGTAACAGTGATTCAAACAATAAGGTTTCTGTAGTCTCTAATGTAAGTTTTGCTAGAAAAGTGGCTCTTCACCTCTTCAAATCCCTCTACTCCCCAGAAAATTCCGAGATCTTCAACTGCATGTCCCTTTCAGTTAACTTCGCGTCCGAACGTTTTAAATGGTGACAGAAATGAAAAACTACTTTGGAATGGAGACTTCAAGACTTGTGGGTCTTAGAGTTTGAGTTCTTGAATGGAGATGATAATCTGCTGTTTGGAACACTTGAAAGAACGATGATTGCTATGACTGAGGTTGTAACACTAATTTAGAAGAGGTGAAGTTTATTGTTCTATGACTCTTTTTCAACAAATTCCTTTTCTCTTTTAACTCTTTTCTTTCCACATTATCACTACATTTTTTCCTGGATTTTTCCTAAACATTTAATTTCGAATTTTTCTTTTTCTTTTCCACATTATTTTCTCACATATAATATCCTAAACATACCATAGTTTTGATGAAATCATCAAGCATGGAGTTTACCCTCCAACAAACGTAATAGGCACCCAATTGCAGTTAATTACCAAACTAGATACCGTGGCAGATACACAAACGCAGGAGTTATACCTCATACACCTGAAATTTATGAATGATTTTCGTGTAAAAATCCATAGAATTTCCCAACAATCTCTCTTAATGATTTCTCGTTGATGAATAACTTACCATTTTCATGAGATACATTGTAAATAATGCAGTTTCTCTCATCTCGAAAAATCATGTCAGGCTCATTGCGAATAAAATCCCATCTATCAAAATCGCTGATAACTCCAAGAATGGTCTTTGATGTAGTCGTTTCGCACATGACTTCTTGTCCCATCAGCAGTTGAGACAACGCTTGATCCATATCCTCCTTCTTAGCTTCCACCAGACCAACATGAAGCATATCTTTGTGGAGAACAAACTCAAACTTCGCTTTCAAAAGAATTGAGCTCCCGCAAAAGGATTCTTCACAGGAAAGTTTGAGACCAGGAATAATCTTTGTGAGACACCAAAGGACAGGAGCAATCAAATGCAAATTTCGAGCCGGATTAAATTGTCGAGAATTCTTGAGAATAACATTGACTTGATTGTAAAGCAGCTTGAATTCCTCATCAGGAATAGGAATACATTTTTGCTCGTAATATTGGAATTTATAAACAGGGGGAAATTGGTCCAGTTTGATATCGCTTACAGCAACATACTTTGGCTTTTTGACATTTCGATCCACCTTTATTTCTGGAATTTTTAAAGCAATTTCTCTCCATCTCTTCTCTCGAATCACTGAAGCGTCAGGAGGACCGAAACATTGCTTCTTTGTTATTTAAACCAGTTTCAAAAGGCACTCTCTTTTGTCGCCTGGGCTTATACCATATAGACCTAGCGCCTTTTCAGTCAGAGTAAGAAATCGGATTCCGTTAATAGCATAATGTTCGATGAAACTCTTTAGATCCTCCACAAATTCGTTGTCTTGTAGTTTCCATCCAACGTAGGCAACCACATCAACGACTGTTGACTCTTTGTTGATTGAAGGGATTGCTGCTTCCTCACTCATTGAATTTTATTTGATGTAATTCTCCGAACTGTCTGTTGAACTAATGATCTATTAAACTATTGAACCGTTGAACTATTGAACTGTTGAAACGTCGGAGTCGTTTTCGAGAATAATTACTGATGTTTGCAGAAGAAGTTAATGCACACATTACGCTAAAATCCCATTCGTGTTCGCTTTTCTTGGTAACTTAGTGTTGCATGCATGATGCCTATTCTTAAGACAAAACTTATGAGGCAACATTATGAACATTATAATCATTTGGTCCTGTGAATGCTACCTATTGACAAAGCCACATACAGCAGTCCATTTGTGTTTCCAAGATTACATTTGTTGTGACCTATTTATTGTTGTCACTACAAATGCACCAATGACAGGAACCTGGCGCCTGTAAAGGGTAAATGTAGTCTTGGATCATCAGAACAAACAGTAATTCTAGGCATTAATAATTTTTTAATTCTGGCATACTTGCCTTCAATGAATTTATCTCATTAGATTTCTAGAGTTTAAAAGCTACTGCATTCTTCTTCCATTTGATAGTCCTTGTGAAAATTCAGATCTCTAAGGAGCATAACAAAATATCCATCTCTAAGTTCAAGATCATGCGGTGGCATTTTTGAAAGTTGCAATATATATAAAAATTCAAATGGATACGCAAAAGTACCAGTCATAAAGAATGATTTGAATGACTTGGCATGAAATTCAAAAACTTAAACTACTTCCAAATAGCATAAGACTTATTTCACCAAGAAAGCAACTGGAAGATTCTGTCTAAAGTCACAGCCAATTGGCTCAATGCTTCTGAAAGTGTTGCTTCTTGCATGCATGCAACATAGTCCATATCATTGCATAGTTATCCATTCACAAAGGAAGCTTCTTTAAATGTTGGAGAATCAGTGTCAATAGGTGAACTTTAAGTCATTGAAGTATTTGGGTCTATGTACATGTTACATATGAAGGTCAGTCCATGGAGGTGCAAATGCCATGCAAGCAATTATTCCAAGCTTTTATTCATCCATGTGTTTGTTCTTTCATTTCATGCAAAATGTTCTGGAAAGTAGCAACATGCTAAGAAATTTTGAAGTGCACCTACATTTTGTGTAAATTGGGATACGTCAAAAAGTTACTTTGAAAAAATCAGTTAGTATTATTTGTTCATTATTCTGCAACTGTGTTTCAATAAGTCTAGAAGCATGAGATGTACCATACATTAACTTGGCAATTGGCAACATACCTTGAAAATATTGTGACTATTTCCATTTGTTATCTTCCTTCCTTATTGTTTAATTTTTTTCAATACCTTCACCACTTTCCGAAAATTGCCCTATTATATTCTTTATAACATCACTGGATTACAAATTTCAATATTGATATGATAATCACATATGAGTTGTATATGCTCTACGCTGCTCTAAGAGTTAATACAAAGTGAAAATTATAATCTAAAAAGTTACTTCTACACTAGATCTCTTGTGAATCAATTGCAACGTGTTTTCTTGACCATGTAGTCTCTTTAGCTTAGCTTATGTGTTAGATTCAACACTCAACATTTAGACTTTGTGATCTTAGATTCACGGCTTAGATTCATCAATTGTGAATTCCTGTTTGTTTCTTAGGAATCTGTAATAGTTATTCCTACCATATTGATATGACGGTCCTGAAAAGATATTAAATGACCTTCTTTTATAAGCAATATTTAAGCATCACTACATTCATGTAGGACTATGTCTTAATTGAATTTGTGGAAGGTATAGAAAGAATGGTTATCTATGTGACCTATTCTAGTTATAGATGAGTAAATACAAGAATATTAATTCTACTATTATTCACTATGTACTAACAATAAGTTTGGATGTCTCCAGTATCGGTACACACACACATCTCTTAGCCCTTGTAATTTATCACAGTATTATTAGACTGTATTGCTTACAACCTATAGTGTTAGGTATTATCTTAATGATCTTAACTCAAGGTATGTCAGTATGATACAACCCATTCATTATCTAGCTCATAAATATTTTGCTGTGCATGTTTTAGTGCAACCCTTCATGTATACCCATGAATGATTTCTCCATCTTCCAGAGCAATTGTAACTTCAGTCAACTGTTTAGTTTGATATGCGTTATCAATGCATGGGCATGTTAGATTTTTCCTCGCCACATGGTCCATGTATCATGTATGATTTACTAGCTTGAAATAGATGGGTTAACTTGTGGAAACAGGATTTTCAGAAACTTCATATTCATCAAATGTAGCCCCATTTGGTTTACCCTCAATCCATGAGTATGGGTAAGACCTCTCTTTTAAATTTTCATAGCCATGTGCCTTTGTTGCACCAAGTATTTTCTTAGAAACTAAGTCTTTAATGCGAGCGCACTTTCTTTATTAGACATCCGGCTCATGACTAATCTGATCCCGGGTTGGCACTACTTGGAGTCAGTCATCAGTTAATTCTAAGTGTCACACTTGCAACCAAATGATGCATGAAGTGGGCCATTACCCAGAATGACTTTCCATTGACACAAAGGAATAAAAGACAAATTGTGAATTCAAAAGAAATCATTTTTTAAATTAAAATCAATGAACGAGGAGGCCACAATTTCTTCAATCAACAAAGAGTAAACGGCCACTGATGTGGTTGCCCATGTCAGATGGAGACTACAGCACATCGAGCTTGTGGAGGATTTACAGAGATTCATGGAACATTATACTATTTGCAAAACACAATTTCTTACTCTGAATCATGAGGTGCTATTCATGTATGGTTTAAGCACAGGAGGATAGAAAAAGTGTCTTTTGGAATCAGTTAGAGGCAATGGTATGATTATCCTAATTTTTGGTGGAACAACAATTATCATCATATAGATTTTCAGAGTTTTTTCATCAACACGACAAAAGGAAGGAGAATCACTCCAGGACTAGACAAAGCGATTTAAAGAGGCAAAGTATGCGCTAGAGTCATACCTTGGAGGTCCAATTACTTTGAAAAATGTATGACAGAAATGAATGGATTTATTTCTGAGATTGAAATTAATTATTCAAATCTTTTATTGACTCAACACTTTGAATTGGTCAGAGAAGAAAGCATGAGAGAATAAGCTGCCTTTGTTGATGATTATTATGGGAATCAGATGAATGAGTGAAAATAATAGGTGTAATTTAGCAAAAACCGAAAATGAGTGATAATAATTCCTAGAATCAAATACAAAAAAGCATGTATCGTAGAGATTTCTAGCATTATTCTCTTCTCCACTTCCACCAGACCAACATTTAGCACATCTTTGATAAGGACAAATTCAAACCCTTCTATGAAATCCCGCCTTCATATTGTTTGATGAGTAATTCATTAAACAGTAACAGATCAAGCAGGAAAGTCAATCATTGGGTGCTGGAGGATGGAAATCTTGAGCAACCTCTTCATGCTACTAGACCTATAGCTTGAGGCTGGAAAACTGGAGGAAACCGAAGAAGAACGATGACTGAGTTAACATTTTTCCCAATTAAAAAATAGAATTATGATTAAAGCATCAGGTTAGTTGAAGCAGAAATTGTAGCATTATGTTTAGGCTTGAAAGTTGGCAGCTAAATTATTTTTTTGTAAATCACATATTAGAATGACCTGCAGCCATTATTTAATCATCTGTTTCTACTGACAAAAACCAACTACGAAATTTGGATGGAGGCTGCTTGAAATGTTCCAAATTCAACCACATCGCCTGCGTTATTGTAATTTTTACCTCAGCTAACCAATAAATCTCAAATAATTAAATTTCAATATGATTTCCTGCATGTCTTCTACTCATTCAAACATAAAATTGAATTATTACGCACTATCTGAGTCTAATCTCCAGTCCCTGGCTCTGCAAAAAAGTGTGAAGCCCCAGGGTCAATTGGAAATTCATCCCATTCAAGGAAGGGGAACTTGACTTTTTTACTTGATTCGACTAGTTTTGGATTCGGCATCTCAATTTCTATAGGGGCAATATTAAATACGATCGAGCTGAAACTAAGGTTCAAGTTTGTTATACTATGGACTTAAACTGATATAATGACCACTGCGACATTCCAGAATTGTCAGTACATTCGTAGAACACAACTTCATATTAGAATTCCTGTTCCTCAATCCACGGTGAACAAAATGTAGCATCTGAAACGTAAGTTGTTCGCGAAAATTTATTCACTCTTTTCCCCCTAAGTCATTTGGGAGGTGTTTAACGTTGAGAAGCTATCCTAAAAGTCAGCACATCTGCGCAAAACATCAATCCCTCATGGTTCGAATGAGTTTTCTTTACTCCCTAGTTGGGTTTCTTTTTCTAAATCCAATTCATTCTCAAGAGCAGCCTTTTGCCAATGTGGACTTGTTCTCTGTCAGAGAAAAAGGTTACCGAACGAATGTTTGCGAACGTCAGAGGTTGCTGTACAACGAATCAGTAGAACTGAAGGATGCACTTAGTGGACTTGATTTGACCGTAGCGATTACGAACTTCAAAATTGGTAAGGAGGGTGCACTTTTCTCCTTGAAAGATGGTAAGATTAATGAAGATGATCCTGGCCTGTTCGCTGTGATCTTAGATGAGGTAGCTCGCAGAGCTGGATTTACTTGGCGAGATACGTTTGTGGCCTTGGATCCACTAGACTCACGTATTCATGGGAATAAAACTTGGACGGATGTCTTGCAGTGGGAGGTTGAGAACTTTGATATATCTGTCGATGCATGGTACCGAAGTGCCGATAGGATTTCTCTTGGAATATCCTTTCCCCAGGGTTGGTTTGATAGTTCCATTATCCTTGCGGGGACTGAGGATACCTCGGATAGAGTAGACATATGGGGATTCTTAATTCCATTTGAATGGTCTGTTTGGCTTTCTATTGCAGGAGCCATCTTCTTCTCGGGTTTTGTGTTTTTCATATTGGAACGGTTGAATCCAAATCCTGATGAAGAGTTACATCTGGAGAAGAAACCAGTAACTGTGGTGTTTTTGGCAGCAATAACATTTACTGGTTACTTCAAATTCAATCCAAACAATAATGCAGTACGTCTGATGAGCTTTAGCTGGACCTTCTGGGCCCTAATCATGGCTTCTGCTTATACTGCAAACTTGGCAAGTTTTCTTGTGGAGAGAAATGAAGTATCAACTTCTGTCACTACGATCGAGGATGCCATTCGTCTTTCTGTACCTGTCTGTGTCCAGCGATCAACCATTATCGACGAAGTTGTATCCAAGAAATATCCAGAACTAATTCTAGCCCGTAAAGATTCAATTCAGGAAATGTTTCAAGGTTTGAAACAATCTTGGTATGGAGGCAATGAGGGATGTGGATTGTTACTCACAAGTCTTGCGTTCTTTGAAATGTATCAAAATGAAGTTGAATTCAACAAAGAGTGTTCCTTAACCAGCGAAAAGCGAGTGGTGATTAATCTACCCTCGAGCTTTGCCACAACTGTTGATTCAGGCATTCTCTGTACATCCTTGGTATCCTATGTCCTGGACTTCCATATCAAGGAAATGGAAAGAGATGGTTTCATCAGAGAAGCATGGAAAAATCACTTGAACAAGCTTTCATCTGTAAAGTGTGACTTCGCTTCAGGCTTAAACAAGCCACAGCATAATGCCAGTCTGGGAGTAAAAGAAATGGGGGGCATCTTTATTTCCTACGCCTTTGCAATGCTAGCAGCGCTCTTGCTGGCATTGTTTCAGTACTTTGCTTCAAGAATGAAGCGTTAATAACTAAGTACATTTAAAAGATTAATGCATTGTTGTATTGGA
The DNA here is from genome assembly GCA_900642245.1 of Fragilaria radians. NCBI lineage: Eukaryota > Bacillariophyta > Fragilariophyceae > Fragilariales > Fragilariaceae > Fragilaria > Fragilaria radians. The sequence goes on along the minus strand of CAAAJI010000471.1, from coordinate 17,882 downwards.
AATATCCATGTTTATCGTTTTTAGTTCGTAGATCCTTTATTCCAGAAAGTTTTGAATGACCTTTTGTTATGACAGTTATAAACGATTAGATGCCGCTAAAAAGGCTAATTATCCATGTTTTGTGGTGAGGCATTGTCTTTCTCTATTTATTTTGAGTATTCCGTATCCTAGTTTATTGATCTTTGTCAAATCTATCCGATCTGTACTTTGTTGTGGATTTAAAAGCAGAAAAGTGTAAGAAAAATTAGACTCATTGCACATTTTCAAATTGAAGCAATTCTCCTAATATTCATGGTTAAATGAAAATTATAACTCAATCGTAAATCCGTACGAAGGAAATTGGTCAAGATGAACAATTATATTTAACAATTCTTTCAGCTACAAAGGCTAAGTGCTGGCACTAAAACGCCGCCATTAAATTATTTCTTTAGATCTACTTCAGCTCTATTAGGAAAACTGCTATCTGTCTTTATTTCGTCAGTTTAAAACACTTTCTCATTTCTGTAATTGAACCATATGAAAGAACTTTGCAATATGATTTCTCTCTTCTCTTTCTAAACATGTAAATCTAATTCTAGTTCACATATCACAGGATCTAAGCATGTCTCTTATACATACAGAAACAGATTACGACAGCTCACGGAAGAGAGTTGAACTGCAGATTTTTCTTTTTGATGTTATCAAGATTGAAGACGAAAGGGAGGTAGTGCTACAAATTTGCCTTTACGCGTGGTAGTTGTTGTTCTAAACTAATCGAATTTTCCTTTTTTCATTTTGTTTTGTTTTGCGCCCTTCATACTTTTGAAATCCTTAATTACTTTCATTGAGTGCAAGCGCAATTCCAATTGAGGAATTTTAGATTGGGGAATGAGGCACTTTTCTGGATTTTCACGAAAGGACAGGTCTTTTCATGCATCAGTTTTCCGAATCAATATTGAAAAATTTCGACTAGCACATGTCTTTGGAATATCCATTCAATAGTTACTATCAATGACTAGTGGAAAGGTACTATATCCAACTTCCTTGAGTGGAGTAATTCGTGACTGATCTCCGAATTTGTTGGGACCGAAAAAAAATACGACCACCATGACATAATTCTGACATTTACCTACAAGAATTGACCACGGCGTTTTCACTAAAGTATTTACAGTTAGTGTGAATCACCATAAAAGAAAAAATCACTTTTTAATCAAAATCCCTTACCAATCCACACTCTCTGTGCGGCATTCGAATAATGTGGCAATCAAACATCCAGGGAATCACGTGGGGACCCCATCTATTGATTATTCTCTTTTGGATTGCTGTGTTTCATCGATCCGTTGCCGCAAGTCAAGTGATAAACTCAACCACTGTCTCTTCCGCCTCCTTGGGACGAATTGTGGGTGGCATTCAACCCTCTCGGGATCGTTTCCCTTCGTATGTTCGTCTGGATCGGAATGATCGACTTCATTGTGGAGCTGTATTGATTTCTCCTCAGGTAATCTTGACAGCTGCCCACTGTGTCGCATCACAATCGGGGTCATTCACTGCCTATGTGAATGCCTATGATGCCTACAATCAAGCAGGTTCCGAAATTCAAACAGTCGTTCGCGGTAGTATCCATCCCTCATATAACTCAATCACACGTGAATATGACCTTGCAGTTCTACAGTTAAAGGCTCCCGTACGATCGGTCACTCCATCGGCAGTAAATGGTGACTATTGGCCTAGTTCCGGTGAATCGATCATTATTCTGGGGTTGGGGAATGCTTATGAAGGGGGTAGTACTACCGTTTGGCTGAATGCAGCTGAGGTAAAGATTGTGGATGCTTACACTTGTGATAGAGATTACGGAGGAGGAAAGATATTTGATAACAGCATGATATGTGCACGTGATCCCGGTCAAGATGCCTGTCAAGGAGATTCGGGTGGACCAGCTCTCATGTCAATTAATGGTGTCGAGCAAGTGGTAGGAATTGTAAGTTGGGGAAGAGGATGTGGAAACTATAACTTTCCTGGAGTTTATTCCAGAGTTTCCACCTCCAAATCATGGATCGATGCCAAAATAAGTCAATTTACATCCATCCTTGCAAGCGTTTCCGTCGGCTCCGCTCCGAAAAATCCAAGGCGTCCGATGCGATTCCCGAATGGTGCGAAACTTGTTCTTCGTCCAAGACCAACGGAAAATCTACCATCCAACCCTTGTACCGATGATAACAATGCAATTTTTTGGGTGGGCTCAATGCGCAATCTCAATTGTGCGATTGTTCGTGCGAATCCTCAATTAAATGCCTGTGTGTCTGGACAGCCGGCATACATAGCATGTCCAGATACATGTGGAGCTTGTCTTAAATCGTCTCGAGCGTCAGACGAGCTTTCAACAGAATCAAGGAACAAAACACCGCCGGACGATCGAAGTCAAGAAGATATCTTTGAATTTGATTCCCCCGACAACAATGTACAACCAGCGCAATGCATCGATCAACCAAACGCGAATATATATATCAATGAAGGCATTAAGAATGTGTCTTGCGAATGGCTGGCCTCCCATTCGGATTGGAAAGTGATTTTATGTGAACCGGATCAGGAAGCATGGTCGACTTGTGCCCACACATGTCAAAAATGCGCATGTCAAGACTCTCCCAAGGGATTGTTTCATTACCACAATGTTCAACGAAGCTGCTTATGGCTGTCACTAAGGAATAAAGTTCAGAATGAAGTATGTCATCCGAATCATGAGGCATGGACTCTGTGCCCAGAATCCTGTCAAAGCTGTTCATACCCATAAAAAACAGTCAAGCCTTCATAAACATAAAGTAAATTCTTAGATAAATCTTTAAAATAGTATGCGCCTCTTAACTCTTGTTTGGTTTTACTTCCTGAAATCCGAAAATCGAAAAATGTGGGATTGACGAATTGGAATACTCCAGCCGTTACCATGGATTTTTTCTCGGAAATATTTTATTTTCGGCAAATATACCATCATTTTTAATCGTCGATTCTCAAAACGTCAGTTAGGAAAAACTGTTGGATGTTTCGACAAATCGAACAATCAAAATTTCAAAGGCCGATACATTGATCATCCGGATTAGAGTCTTTGATTTTCTGGTGCAATGTCACTATTTCTAGTTTCGAGACAAAATGATTTAAAAATAGAATAATACTAGTAGTTGGCGCTTGCTTTGCCACGCAGCTACCTTAATTTAATGCAAGAATAGTATACAACGATTAGTTTTAATAATCTCTTTTCTTTTCTGCGTTTAAATATGCAGTAATAATTATGCCGGATATTTTATTAGAATGGTGTTAGTTGATGCAGAATTTACAAAGCAGAGGATAAGGACTATCTCTGTGACTTAGTCAAATATACCAATGATAAGCAACATCGTTGTGAAAGTATAAGGAAAGATGTGGGCACTCTTTGGACTCTCATTATCATGCCATCATCATTGTAGAAGCCAGTACTGCTGGTCTTTTGGAACATCAAAATAATGTTGCTTGTCGGAGAGTATAAGCTGTCAATTCAAAGTAATGTTGTTTCTGTTGGGAAGTCAGTATCTGTATTCTGTTTGCTTCGTGTCTATCTATTTTCAACTTATATGAGATTCAAGATAAATGAAGTAAAATAACATTCAACACAAAATTGCAACAATATTTTTGATCGATTTGATGAATACTTTTGAAAGCAAAGTAAGTCGATTATTGAATATTGAATTTACCCACTATAGACATGAAACATCTTTGCTTGATTTTCAAAGGAATGCCATTTTTAATCCTCTTAATGATCAGATCAAATCTGTTTTCAATGCACTCTAATCTCAATGTTCAATGCTCGTCTCAATGCACTACAAGGGCGCAAATTTTGATAGCAGTTGCACGGCAGGTGATTTCAGAACGACTGAAAGTCTCGACAACAATCTAGCTTATCATTCTGGATGAATGTAGGTTGGGTTTAGCTACATCTCTAGTGAATTTAGTCGCTCAGTCTGTAAACTCTGTACTCGTACTCGATTACTTTCTCGAATATTCTTTTCCAATTTTACAAAAGAGAATGTATCTTTGAGTTTTTACAATTCCAGCAATAACTAAGAAAAAGATGTTTATGCTTGTAATTTGTGAACCTAGAATTTGCAGGTCATACAATCTGATGCATGACACAACATTTAAGTTTTACTACTTGACCAAACATTTCCTTAGTGTCTACATTTGCATTCAGCGTCACAGAACTGAAACTAAGGTATACCATTGATTCAGCATTGGCAGTAAGGGAAGTGTACAGGTAGGCATTCAATTTTTCCCTATTAACACTATGGTTTAAAGAAGTATTTAGGATTTTTCTTGCACTACTGATGTGGAAGTTATTGGTGCTTCAGTTATTGGAACGCCAAAGATTGTCAATGAAAAATCAAAATAAAGTTGTTGGTGCAAATTCAATATCGTTGTTTTGTTAATTATATAAAATGTATTTTTACTTCTTTGACAACAGTTTAAAAGATGAAAAAAATGAAGGATTAATACAAATAGAAGCATCCCAAAGATACAACAATATAATTGATCCATATGATGAATGCCTTTCAAACCAGTTATAATTAGACTAAAGATCAAGAAGCACAAAAGATCTTTTTCCTCAATTTAAAGGAATATTGTTATTATTTTTTTCATTGTCTTGAAGGAATTAGATCTATCCACAATTCAGTATCATTTTGAATGACAATTGCGTTAAATTTTCTATAGTTTACAACTGAAAGTCTCCACAGCATTCTAGCTTCTAAAAGACCTTTAGAATTAGCAATATCCCTATTGATTTTTTTCGCTCAGAAACTCTGTACTCACTTTCTCGAGTATTACTAACAAAACGCACAAGGGTTAAGGGGTAGCACCGGCTAGATCGGATGTGAAACTTTTTTAGTAGTGTA
>CAAAJI010000471.1:0-11991 GCA_900642245.1 Fragilaria radians | reverse complement strand
CTGTAGATGATGAAAAAAAAGAAAACAACTAGGAAGTAACATATTCCAAATTAGGTGACACATGTATTTGGCAGAATCTTTTTTGGAATCTATTCATTCCCATCGTCAAGTCTTCCAATACACCAAATGGTTCAATACACATCAGAGAAAAGGATGAACTGTTTTGTTGATTAGAATCTTTGATGCAGAATGATTAGCACTGTTACAGCATATTACAATATTTCTTCTTGACCATACTTTGGGCTAAGGACATTGCTTGAATTCACATTAATGAAGACGTTCAATGCCAAATCCTATTAGCTTCCTGATATAAAAGTTTTCATATCCCATCATTATCAATATTATGACATTTGTTACTTGTTTTTTTCAAGCATCAAACGTGTTTCTTTTTGAGATTTTTTGGTTCTCATGATTTTTTCTATTTCACAGCAGAAGAAAAGTATTCTCGCTATGTTAGACCTCAAGTGGAAGACACTTATAATTGAGCATCCTTTTACTCAGAGGTTTTAACAAGTGAGGTGTCTTTTCCTTTTTCCTGCTGTAAACGAGGTCTTTAGTGATATACAAGAGGATATTTTCAGTGATACTATATACATTCAATAAGGTAACTGTGTGTGAAACAAACCCTTACTGTTACCTTAAATGGATTTAGTCCCCCAAAATCTCAATGCAACTATCAAAATTTCTTCTGCACGTGAACAAAATACTTGTTGCAACATTCACAATCAAAGTTTCCAGCTACATCCTTGTGATCTACATAACCTATAACATATTATTTTAATGTTCCTTGGACATTAGATAAATTCAGAGAGGTTTAATAAAGTTCAGAATTCAGTTGTCAATGATTGGAAGGTAAGCATGCAAAGTAGGTAGATTTCGGGGTTCAAATTCGTAATTTCTAGTATCTCCAATTCAAAACTATTTCAGTTAAGTCAACGGAAGTAGGAAATCCTTGCAAATTTGAAAAAGTAAAAACACGTCGTAATTGGAGACATGATATGATTCCTCAAGAAAATGCGGCAGCGTCTTCCAGTCAGAACTTCTGTATTCCTTGCTGTAATCTCATCGATAATGCTTATCGAGATATCTGTACATAATCAATTAAATTCCTCGTCATTGATGAGAAGGCCAAGTACAGCAAGCGAATATACTAATTCCAATGTAACCGCTCCCCCGAAAACATTTTCTGCTTGCATCATGTTTAAGGACGATACACATCTCTTGACCGAATGGATAGCATATCATTATCATGTACTTCCACTTAGACGACTAATCATTGGAGTCGACGGGGGACCCGAGAGTTTTCCCTTGGAACTGGTTAATCGGTATGCAGGTCGGATACAAATAACGCTATGGTCCAAGGACATGTTCGCTCCCGATTGGGTGGTAGATATTGATGATCGTCGACGGGGCTTTGATGATGCTCAAAAGCATATTCGTCGGCAGATGATTTTGCTTCGTCAATGTGCTTTGCGTTTGAAAGATGAAAACCGAACATGGACTGCCTTTTTGGACCCTGATGAGTATTTAAGTTTCAATCATCGAATGTATATCCCTACTCCTTCTCCCATCAATGTTTCGGAGAATAAAAGGCAGAATGACCTTACATTACCAAGTGTTCGGGAGGAAGGAGTGATGTATAAATTTTTGCAGACGAATAAGATGCTACGGAAACTAACTGGCAACAAGCCATGTGTCACCATACCCCGACTTTTGTTCGGGAGTTACGTATCCCCCGAGATATCTGCTCCAGTTTCAACCGATACTGCTACACCAACACTAAGGACAATGCGCTATCGGTCTCATGCGAATCGAACTAATTTTAAAGCGAATAGGCTGGCAAAAACAGTATTACAGCTTCAGTATCTATCCATCCATCAACTAAGTCGACTAAGGAATATGCATTCACCTATACCCGGAGTTTGTCAACATCCCCAACTTATTCAAGGTGATAACTCATTCCTAATTATTAATCACTATCTAGGTTCCCAAACATCCTTCTCTCATCGGAAAGATGCACGAAATCAATTTGGGAGACTAAAACTCTATGAGCGATTTCAGAATGTACAAGATGGAACAGATGATACTATAACGGCGTGGTACGAAGGATTTGAAAGCTTGAATGGCCGTGATGTCGCCCTGAAATTTCTTGAAGGTGCCTCCGTCCTTTGATTCGTAAGAGAAAGGAACACAAGATATGCTGCTATGCTACATATTGTGGATTACTACACTTACATCTATTGGCGTACCATTTTAAGTTATGCGATCCTCCTAACAGAAATTCTAAATCATTTTAGAGATTCAATCGCGATTGTCGTTCGATAACTCCAATTCGAGTTGACAGATTTACCCTATTAACTCTCCATGGATATATTGTGTTTGAGTCTTTAACTTTGAATCTTCTTTTTATGAGAATTATGGATAATGACTGTGTTCATTTTGATTCAAAACATTCTTCTCTTCAAATGGCATTCCAGCGAACCTTTTTCGATGTTTTGTTTGTCAGTCAAAATGTGCTACAATAGGTGAGTTGAAACTGTCCAATTTTGAGGAGTTTATTTTTTTCGAATCTGACGTCACCCTATCAATTGACCAGCTAGATTAGTTTTTTATCCCTCTTACATGAATTTTTTCGTATATATAAGTTGGATGGGTCAACTCGGAAATTGGGTTATATAGGAATTTGAAACTCCATACTCACTCAAGCGAAGTTGGGACAATTGTCTCTCACAAGCTTCGCTTGTTTAGAATCCATGGAGGTGGTTGTTGGGGGGGTGGGAGAAGGCAAAATCTCGTCACTTCCAGACCGCATTGTATTGTGTCGTAGATTCTCCATTCGAATATAGGGAAGGAAATTTTTCGGTAATAAGAAATCCTTTCCAATATGATTGTTAGGACAACAACCGTTTGTGTATTCATCGTTCTGATATGCCATTCCATCCTTGAAACAACCAATGCCACTGGGAATGCCTCAAAATTTACTATCGCATTGCAGGGAATATTAGGACTTTTATCAATCTTCCGAACACGTAATCCAAATGTGCCTCCACCACTGGATAACAAAAATGTAAGTATAGGAAGTTGGAAACCATGCGACACAGAAGAAGATTTAGACTTTGAGCAATGCTTCTTAGATGATCTAGATGTGACGGTATTGCAATCTATCTGTACTAGGATGGGAATAAATCCTTCAGAACATATATTCCCATTTGCCCTTCCGAAAGGACAAGCGGTAGGTTACGGAGATTATGTCCTTGCTGCGAATGAATGTCTCAAAACCGAACTAGATGTAGGTTCAAAATTACGAAACAATGAGATTGATCTTCATGACTATATCGAGTTGAATCGTGAGGATATTGCAAGTCTACTTGTACAGCTGTTCCATCAACAACCCTTACTACTGAATCAATTTGAAGCTAAGGTGAAACAGGAGAATCCAAATCTATGGAATAATCTAAGCATCATGTTTGGTCGTGGCGGGGAGGTCAACCCATTAGTACTCGCAAACGCGTTGCAAGTTCAAGTCACATAGATCAAACTGAAAATTTCTCCAAAATTGATCCATGAAAATGACATTGAGCACTTTCAGGTATTTAAGTATTTAAACTTTGTAAACTATTTATATTTGCTTTCGAAGTCAAGACGTATGACTGCTGAAAAGGAATGTAACACATTATAGCTTCATTCCGAGCATCTACATTCGTTTAGAATAATTACGAAATGCAATTTAGTGGAACGCATTTCCCAAAGCGATAATGGATAAGCTAGGCTTCAGCGTTAAAATGTACCTGTCAAAAATCCATAGCATTCGACATCCACAATTTTAAAATTTTCATCGTCGCAAAGTGGCTCATTTTCAAAGGTAGAACAAGTACCAGTTGATCCCCGTTGGAAATCATTTTCAATACAGAGTCCAAATGCACCCTCATCTCCACCACCACCAAATGCAAGCATGGAATTTTTGTGATCAATGAATTGAATATAACGATTTGCTCCAGTCCACTTATAGACACGAACTTCATTGTCAGAATCAATACGGAACAAAAACGCTTGAGCCGACCCAAAGAATTCCGGATTTCCCTGATGTTGTGATTTCCACTCAGTGTCAGCATATCCACCAAATATGACATCTCGAGTAGTTTTAATGACTAGCAATGTATGTGAATATCCTTGAACTAATTGCAGAAATGCATCAAAGGAATCGCCATCCCGAGCAAGGCTATATAGTCGTTTCCACCGACAGTACGCTTGTGATGGAGGAAGTCCAAGGACAGCAATTGATTGTCTTTGTTCCTTCGTTAGTAAATATGGACAGAAGGGAAATGACTTCACCACTTCAGGTTCTATTTTTACTTCTGGGACCCAAAATGTTTCATCCAAATCGTCTTGTTCCTCCTTAACATCAAGTTGCAGGGATACACCGAGACCTGATTTGGATGGACCAATGACGTCCGATACTATATCATTACAGGAATCATGGTCATCACTATTTGATTCCATGAGACCCTCGCCCCCAGAGCAACCATCAATCAGTTTCCTCCGTTGTTCATCGGCAAGTTTTTCTAAATATTCACGTTGACGTCGTTCTTTTTGCCTCTGCCACCAATTCATTCCTCTCTCTACCCACGATGAACGACCCTCTTCTTCTTTAAGAACTCTTTGCTCTAGGATGGACCGTAAACGATCGGCCGAAATGACATGTCGATTGACAGTATCGCCATCGGAATTTCGTATGCGACGAGGGACAGACGATGGTGATTCCATCCAAAGATCCCCCACCAATGCATTGGACATGGCTACTGATGTTCGATATGCCTCAGAATGCTCGGAATTACCAATCGAATCGGGTGTAACGGTGCCGGGAGAATTGCTGCTGATGTTGTTGTTATTATTGTTATTGTTGTTTGATTCCATGTTATTTTCAATGCGACCCCTTAGAAAATCGTACGACGAGCTCCAATAGGTAATAAAAATGATTCATGAATTAACATCCACGATGGAACGTTGAACTTGAAATATTGACTTGAGAGTTGCATCTATTTGAATTGATACCAAATCTCCAATTTGTCCAAAAGCACCAAGCCGTCAGCAGATTGGAGTCCTAACATTGTTCATTCAATTGCATAAGGTATATTGGTCTTTCCTGAAGACTTATTCACTCCAAATTTGCGGGACGAATAGATGTGTATATAAACGTAGTTTTCTAAACAACTTATTGGAAAGAGGAAAGGGAGAGTGTTGAAATCATCTTAAATGTGAAGAAAACCAGTGGAAATGAGAGAGTGGAAACAGAGAAAAGATTTGTATCCAAAGAGATTTTCTCTTATCATTGCAATAAAATCAAAGCGTTTCAATGGTATGCATCAAAGATGCTCATGAAACGCCTTAAGATGCTAGTAATGTTTAGTGAGATCTTGTGGTGATGGTAAAGGTGAGATACAAAAAGTATAAAATCCCATTACGCATTTATGTCATGTTTCTTGTGCCAATGAAATGTTTGTCTCTAGATGATATAACAAAAAAGAGGTACTAACGCAGCATGAGGATCACAGTTGAAAGGAATAAATTCTTCATTTCCTTGAATTGAACACAAGCCCGAATTGAAGATGAAAACACATAACAAGGTTACTGAAGATGGTATGATGGAAATACCATGATTTGAGATTTAAGTTGGACAAAGACGTGAGACATTTAGTCCCAGAAATCGTCTTCTATGACTAAAGCCAAATAGTAGAATCGTTAGGATGATATAGGTAAGGTTTATATAGAGTGAGTATGAACCATAGATATGTTATTGTGAAGACGAGCTAGTAAGTAAGTGTCGCTGAAGTCGATGGATGACGACGCTTCATCGCCACTTCTTACGTCATCTGACATCACGATAGAGACAATATTTTATTGTTGTTTCCACATATTACGTTGTTTGTTCTTGCTCAACGTTCGCTCCCATGATGAAGAGTATAAACATTGCTATCATGACTATTGCGTATCATATCTTCAATATAAAAGTCATCCCCCTTCATGAAATTTCTGTCTATAGTTGACTTGACTTCCAAAACGTCATTTCACTGAGTAAACAGTTCTTAATATAGAATATAACCTTTTCATTTTATCGAATCACCTTTTTAGTGGTGTAACCTTGATTATTTCCGACACAAGATTCACATCACACGAGCACCAAGTCATTGCTATGACTATTGAGTCTCTTAGCCATAACCAAAGTGATGAAACCACGTCCAGCAAACTATAGCGGGAGCATGTCTACACATTAGCAAGAATGTTGTCTCTCGTGTTAGTTAGGTAATATTTCATTCTGAAATTGATTTTTCCATATGCTCTGAATTCTCAGGTTTTAATGGATATGTGCATGAGTAATGGAAAAAATGCTTTTTCTTACCAAAGCCATCATTTATTTTGTTAATGTTATCTATTACTAACATGTCCTCCTCTTGTGACATCTTTATATCATCTATCTAGCATGTATGAGTGCACATAGCATCATTGATAGTCTTAATTAAAGCACATTAGAATTAGCTGTGAAAGTTACGCTAGTCATTCAGCTGTGCTTTTTGAAGTTCCAAGTCCATTCAATGTTAATTTTTAACATTATTTGAACTGAGATAATTGTTTAGCCATGCGGTTCATTGATCTCATGTGGATTGCTTTGTCCATAACTGCCAGCATGACAGCTTAGGCAGTGTCCATGGTAGTCACATCACGGTTTTCTATGGCATTTACTTCAGATGTCAGATTAAACTAATTAATGGCTACGGTTTGAAAAGTTATCTTTATACTTCTAACGTCACTGCTTTCTACAGTCACCACATCCCTGTTCTGATCTGTTATTGTGAGGTGGGATTGTGAAATATATTTATATATGTCAATGTGAAGCTGCTGAAAAACTTGCAAACTCAAGAATATGAAATTGTCTCAAGAGGCAAAAATATCATGTAAATCACTTGAAGCAATAAGGGTATCTTTATCCATAAAAAAGTCGATTTACGAACCTGAATCAAGTTGTAAGCTGATAGATTGCTATCTCTGATATATTCTCCAATATCTCTAGTCTCATGTGCTTTTAGGAATGGCAAGATTACACAAAAATATAATGACAATCTCATCCGTGTGACCGCTTAAACAAATAAGAGGTATGATTCTTTGATTAATTACATAACTGTATTACTTTTTCGTCGATCAACATGCAAGGTCTTAAATTGTCAGCAGAATGTTTTGATCATGCTTCAGTTTTTCCTCAATCCAATCAGACCTTGCGATTGAGTTCGTGTGGGAATAAAACAGATTCCCAAATCCCAGTTAAGACATGCCTGAGATTTGAAGTAAAGTCAGTCAAGAGAAATGGTTTGACACGATTCTGTGTCAGAAATTAGCAGCTTTTCATGTCACCTCCCACGTTGACATGTTGTTCGTTTCGTAGTTTCGATTCGTAAATTCATGTCAAATTCTTTTCTAGACGCTTTGAATCCCGAACGTTATGTCACGACGAAAAATTGGAGTCGACACTTTGATGATCCGGTTCACTGGTCGCCGAGACTATGCCACTAAGTGTGTTTTAAAATGCCAGCTAAATTAAGTCCCACGGATTGATTCGTACTTCTCTTAATTAGAGATTTTTGGAGCGCGCCAACCAAAAAGTTGGCACTCGGAGTATCAAAATCTGTTTCCAAAACTCGTAGACCTCTCTAGGATAACTCTTGATCTTCAAATTTAAGCGTGAAAGGATAAACGGACTTTCGTTCCTTTCTTCCTCCCTCTATTTCGATTTCATCCATCGATCAGTCTCAACCATAGAGAGATCATAATCTATTTCGGAGTATATCACTCAAGATAAAACCATGAAACCATTACGCCTATTGCGATCACTTACTTTGCCTACCAGTCGTCGTGATATCAATCTCCGCGAGGGTGCACAATCTCAAGTAATACCTCCTGTACAAAGAAATTGGCACCGAAAGAAAAGTGAATGGAAAAAAAGTGTCAAGAAAATTAATTATGAAACCGCTGATGATGACTGCTCATTAGCGAGTGCATCCACTATAAAGGCTGGAAGTCGTCCAATCGAAGAACGTCAAAAATTAAAACGTATATCATCTATCCGCAAACGAAGCTTACGAGCGATGGCTGGTGATGTAACACCTCCTCCTCGTTCACGACAGGATCAAAAGCAGCAGCAACAATCGAAACTATCGAATGATAACTTACCCTGCCTTACCCCTATGACGGAACGATCAAACGACCTGGATCATTCACCGCCGATGAGGGAACGACGAACTGTTTGGAAATCTATGCGCAGCGTACGGAGTGAAAAGGTTTTATCTCGAGCAGCGTTAGAACTTGCAAAGGAAGATTTGTGTTGTGACACTATGAGAACAAGTCGGAATCGTACCAGCCATCTTTCCATAACTATGGAACGATATTTAGCAGATTCCTGGAATAATGATCAGCGAGCAGAATTTTGATTGAACACTGAACAAACAAGCACCTTGAGCCATGAAACTTGTACTATTAGCAATGTCTAATTATAAGGCTTATATTTTGAATTGAATTTTTCTCCATTTTGTTCCAATAGTATGTGTACCGAGTACTCCAGTCCTAGTTAATTGTGATGAATTTTTTTGGTTTTCAATTCTAAATCCTTAAGCTGTAATCAAGCTATTGTTTTTCCATACTTCCATGTCGTGAATCAAATATGACCAATAACTCTTGTTTCGATCTCGAGCCCAGGATAGATAGAATTCCAATTTCTTGTTCACTTTTTTCCATTTCAAGCGCTCCTTTTTGTCCAGCAAAGGTTTATCATTATTGCTTCTTTTCGCAGCTGACGATGCCGAAAACCAATCTATGGCACCTCGTTGAATTATGTCTATACCATCCAATAACAGATGAGCCACATGTCTAGGATTTTCAAGGATGATTATGACGTCATTATAAAACGTAAATTTTTCAGTTTGCTTTGGAGGAGAGGAAAGTCTTGGTTGTTCCATAACAAGATGTGACACTGTTTCGTAACGCGCATCTTTGGATATTACAGGACAAATATAATGGAAAGTTTCCGCTGCTTCCAAGCAACATGCTTGTTCAGGACCACCATACCATTCAAGTGTTTCAATTATTGACCAAAGTATTGAGATTAAATTATACCCTAGATTTGGAGATGGCCAATCGGGAGAGGAGGTGGAGGATTTTGACGATGATGTGATTCGTAATTTTGAAAGGGAAGGTATCGCAAGTAATCGTTCGTCCAAGGTTGTTGTGAATATTGGTATGTTTGAATTATTGAGTTGATCCTCGTCTTCACGTTCCGAGTCCAATATGGATCTCCACCATGGAATCCATTCACCCACGTCCTTCTGACTGAGACGTCCAGCCTGAACATCACGTTCAAAGGCAGTTTGAATAGTTGGTGAAAAATATTTGGAAAGCAATTCTTCATCGTTACTTTCGAGTGCACTATAAATATGTTTCAAATCTTGCTCTGAAAAATCTGTATACTTTGTATTTTCGTCGTCGACATTATCGTCATTGTCGATTTCTTGCGCTTGTATGCGATTTAAAATAGAAAGGATATTTCCCTGATTGCTGCTCCTCTCATCTTTATCTTGACGTTGAAATTCTAATTCTTGTGATACCAATCCTTGGAAAAAGGATTCGGTACATGAGTTGTTGTGATTTTGATAACATTTCAAGGAACAATACGGAGTCGAACATTTTGGACAGCAATACTTGGATGGCTCGGTCTCGCAAACCAAACAGAATGGATCGGATGATTTCGTCGTAATGCATGATGTTGATGATTTCGAAAGAACTTTCGTCACTCGTATCCCATGATTGACGGAAAGTAGGAAGGATTCAACAGACATTGTGGTATAAGTCATGATGAATGAATGGGATTTACACCGTTATACTATCGGATTAGTAATACAATACTAGTAGGATTTTGAATCATATCTTTAATTTAGTAGCACACTATCATTTCATCATTTCAACCCAATCGATTCACATCTTCCATACATTCCGAGTCTGAATTTTCATCGCAGTTGAAAGCTTTACTCAATTTTCGTAACTCTCTTTGTTGTAGAAATAGTTGGATCCGAGTATATCCAATCTTCTCTTTCTCATTCGTTTTGTTATCCATTTTCTGTATTCGTTGACTAACCATTTCATCCTGCTTACCAACTATTTGTGCAGCCCTTTGACACCTTTGACTTATATCATTTTGATACTTTGTTGATATTATTTCAAGATCACGAACACTCAAACTGTCTTGTCTTTCTTGTTCATCTAGGACGCTTTTCAGACCGATTAGCTTATTCAATTGTCGTGCTTTCGCGGCAGTTTTATTATAAAATCCTTCAATCCCTCTCAGGGAGTACCGGCTCGAATGTTCGAGGCTGTCAAGTCGACCTCGTCGATAGCTAGAGACAGTACATCGGATTTCAAGTTTTATTCTTGAAATATCTTCCGCTGAGTACCAAGAGTTCCTTATCTCTCTTTCGGTATAGTTTTCAATGTGAAGTGTTTCACGCACTGTCACGGAGGTATTAAATACAACTCTTCGACTATTGGGATGCATTTAGTAATACAAAAGATGATATCGTAATGAAGTAATAAGGAAGTTCCCGTTGAATCTCTTCGGGATTAATTTCTAATTTGTGGATCGGATCGGACTTTCTGTAAGAGAAAGGAGGAAACTTTTATACCGTAACCAAGACACAGACTTGAGGTCATACATATGTAGCCTTGTACGCATTAAATGTACCAAGAAAACTAGAAATGTCCCCCATGCAGACATGGAACTCCTTAATTATGAAGTATTTATGGATAAGTTCTGATCACGAGTTTATGGATATAGAGCACCAGACGTAGTGACTCTAGTACATTTTTCGATTCGAAACCCCGAATTAGATGAACCTAACTTCAACGAAAGGAAAGCTGCAGTATTGTAACCTCAATGAGATGTCTTGGTTGAATGGAATATAAAGTCTGAATTCTCCGTGTGAGGACATTTTTCTTTTGACGAGAAAAAGCTACAACACGCTCTTCCACAAGATGTGCTTATGATTTCCCCAATACAAAATTCAATAATAGTTGGATATCAAAATGCGTCGTTGCTTTTACAAAATTCCTGCGTTAGTAGTAGTATGTCAAACAACTTTTGTTGATTAGCTTCCTTTTCGCCAAGTTAACTAGCAAGTCGTTTTGAAAAAACTGAATCATTTTAAGAAATTTCATTTGAAAGCATGGAGAAGAATAAAGACAGTGCTTTCCCATACAACATCAGCATACTTTTAGAAATCCTAATGCATGGAAAATTAAGGATATCATAAGTTAAGGATAGGTTTTTGTCTGGGCCTCAAAGAATGCTTTGAAGTAGCTCTAGTCGTTGGTTACCAGAATATGCACTATGATACTACACCTACCGAAGCAAATAGCAAGATATCATTTTCAAAGAGCCTTTTTAGAATGAGGCTTGAAAAAGAAGAAATCAAAAGGCTTCATCAGTAGGAAGTATCAAATACTCTAAACAAATTTGAGATAGAAATGTTTTGTAGTTATTAAAGAAATTATGAAACACATCTCTTGTTTTCTAATCATAAAAGATCAAAGTCTTGAATTATGATTATTTTTTGTTATGATATCAACTTTTTTCTCTATACTATTCTTGCATTGCAATGTCGCTTAGCTGCTCTTTATTTACAATAAATTATTTCAATCAAATCAACGTTCATGAATCACATGTATACCACTTGCTTTTCAATGTTTGGGCAGAGTTCACCCTTGAACTTTGATGCTGTCAGGTCCCTGTCTGAGCTAAACAAAACAATTCTACAAGCTTAGCGTAGGATTTTTATTTGATTGTTATAATGTCATGATGTATGATGAAGATAATGGCAGAACTTTGTAAGTTAACTCAACTTAACTTACTGTCATGGTATACAAGATTATCTGTTTGCAAATGATTAATGACTGTAA
>CAAAJI010000470.1:20905-41429 GCA_900642245.1 Fragilaria radians | reverse complement strand
AGTAGACCTGAAAATTCTGTCATGGATCCTTTTGGAGAAATGTGATTTGCTAAAGGAATCTAGGCGTTTTGAAGTGTGATCCTTTGTTTTCTCAGGATTGATTAATGATGGTTCACAATTACTGTGCTCAGAGATCCATGAACTTGCTGAAGTCTTGGCGCTTCTTGTTGCAGATGTCATTGCTCTTCTTAGCGCAATGTCATTAGATATATATGACCTAAATGATAACGCTGAAAAAACTAAAATGCATCATTGCTTTCATCATGTTTGTACGTTGCAAATCAATCATCATATTCCTACCTCCCCTTATTTTTTCTTAATCTTCAATTCTACCATGAGAATTGAAAAAAGCCTTCTAATTTCGTAGAACTACGGAGAGTGAGTTCTTGTCATCTACCATCACATTAAAGATTTCTGAAAACATTTGGCTTCATTGCCCTAATCATCTTGAAAATTCCGGGATTGTAAGCTTCTCTGATTTCTTTCTTGAACAATAAAGAAAGACTTGCAGCTAAATTGGCATGCTATTCCGAACAACTTGTCATGCCCAAATATAAAATTTATAATATCAGGCATGAATTAGGACATTCCCACTTCATACAGCTGTGTACACCTATACAATTCCAAAATCTTTTTTATTGCATACTGCAAAACAAGGAGTTGAAGAGCTCTGTTGCATTGGAATTTTAGAAGCAAATATCTAATCTAAGTGGTATGCTCCATGCCGCCGTAAATTTTAATTTCAAATTAGATGACTATTCCAAAAAGGCGACATTGTATTACAATGGGAACTGTATGTTATAAGCATTTACCACAAGGATGTATGCTGTTGTCTGATATTTTTCATGGTTATATGTCAAAATCTTCTACAATTTTGATGGTGTCATCGTCTACATCAAGAATATTATCTTATTTACAACTAAGTCCTTTGACCACCATCCCAGAAGATTATCATCAGTTCTTGACCGCTAGTACACAAAGACTACACACTCATGTGGAAGATTCCTTTATTGTACTGATATTTATCTTGGTTATACCCTCTCTTCAAAAGGGATCATTCCACAATAAAAAACATTGCTCTACTTGCTCTTGATGAACCAAAAAACTAATATCAATTACATTGCTTTTTGGATATTGCAACCTTTTATTGTCAACTGCGGTATCATTGATTTCACAATGAGCTGAAGTAACATGCAAAAAGACAAAGGGACATGGGGTTCCTGTTGCATGTCACCTGCAAAAATACCCAAATGCCTCTAACTACCCCTTGTTGCTGTAATCAGCCAAGACGGATGGCCTATGGAATTCTATTCGTGCAAGTTTAATCAAGCATAGCAAAATTTCACCACAATGGAAAAGAGGCATTTATCAGTAGTAGAAAAGGCTCAACAATACAGTCACATTCTCCTTGGCACTACTTGCCGCTTCTTCTGAAACTACAATAACCTTGGATTCAACAACAAAAATCCAAGCAAGTTTGTTGCTGGAGATCAACATTGGAAGAGTTTGATTATTTCGTCACTTACTATCCCGGAGGAGACTCATTTACTGTAATTTATAAAACTTGAATTGAGTTAGCAACAATCAATAACATCAAATCTCTATCAAATGTAATCCAAATCATTTAACCTCACAATCGAGATCATGGACATATGGGAATTAGCTTGATTAGAGCTATTGAATATAGATAAAAGTTATGAGATACAAGGTAGTCAATAGTTAGGGTATATTCAGTAACTTGTGGGTGCAATAAACGTTGAGACCGAGAATGTAGATATAGATGCTCGCTAAATTCGAAAGTTTGCGATAAATTGTCAAATATATCTTCTTGATTAACACTTAATAAATATAGGTCCTAAAATGTATGTATACGATGATGTATTTAAATATTGCATTATCGCAAGGTCTGATAACGTGAAAACATTTGTAAAATACGTACCGAGTTATGGAGTAACCCTTTATATTATAAAACTCCAGCAATTAATCAGTGCTTGAATCGATAATGTTGGTGAAGTTGTTACCAACCGTTAATTTTAAGTCAAGAATGTTTTCAAAAAAGGGCGATGTCTAAATATAGCGGCGTTATCCAGTGTTCTGATTGGTTCCACTTTGACACTGTCATTGACCACCTTGGAGCGAAAGCGGTGGTATATTACATGGATGTGTCTACTACAAGGTCTAATTTTGGGTCTTATTGAAATTTCAAGAGCATCTTCATTGTTCTCAAAAATTTGACATTGAACTCTTGGTATAGTCAATGTTACCAACTTGCAATCTTGAATTTCATCAATGAGGTCTGTAATTGATTGCATGAACTTGTTGCCTCATTTAATGCAATCAACTCACTTCCAGGTGTTGTAAGGGCTGTGATAGCTTGTAGCTTTGATGACCAATAAAGAGGCGCAATTGCCAAGAATACGAGATAGCCGGAGCATGATCATGCGGTATCTGGGTCTTCAGCAGCATATTCAGGATCCCATGCGCCTGAAAAGTCCGCATCCACGTAGGTCACTAGATTGATTGGCTTTGCTGGTTTTAAAATGATCCCTTGATGTTTGGTTCTTAGCAGATTACGACCGAGATGTTTGATTGTGTGCCCATGTGACTGTTTCATATTTGTGGAGTATCATGCAAGCTGGTGTATCACATAGGCACATAGTTGATGTCTGGTCTAGTTCTTTTCTCTAGGTAGTTGAGTTTATCAATGATTTACACAAAGTTCCAGGGGAAATCAAACTGTTTACCATTTGAACCTGCTGTGATTTTGTGGGATATCAAGTTGGTTCATGGAAACGTGGATGGTTCAACAGATTTATGGAACAACATCCAAAATTGTGCTTGCAAACTGCACAAATTGTCAAATGAGTCAGAGCAGAAGCCTCAGAAGAAGGTCTCAAAACTTTCTTTTGGGAGCTACCCAAACATTGTATTGAGCACAAGATCACAAGAGACAGAGTATTCAACATGGACAAAACTGGATTTTGTCAAGACAGTAAGACAAAACAAGTTGTGACTGTGCATGGTTCCAAGAATGTTTGGAGACTCTGAATACGGGATGCGGCTGCTTGAGTATCAACTTCTGCTTTTTGCTTTAACAGTTTCAAGTAGGTCACTCCGCATGGTAGGCCCAATGATGAGCTGATCTGTTCTTTATTTGTTAAGGAACGCCTGTTGTGTTCATACACTGTGTTGGATAGGCATAGAAAAAGTTGATAGTTGTTCTGCCTCTTCCTGGTTGTAGTATTGATGTACTGAGAGCTTTCTTTTTTGGATGTGTTGAATGCTGCACTGTCCATGGGTGGTAAGCAAGTTTTTAATGGTTGCATTTCCATCTTCATTGTCAACAGTTACGTCAAATAGGTTATTCCGTTCAAAACTTTTGAATCTTATTTGAAGTACATTTAGCAGGAGTTTCATGTTGGGCGTTCTGATACTGAATGGTGTCTTCAATTCTTTTGTGGCTTTGGTGAGTATGTTTGCTCCTGTTCCTGAGGCGGTCAGGTAACTAGTAATATGTTACCAATCCAAGTGTGGAAATAGAAATAAAATCCAAAACAAATCAAACAACGAGTATTGCCACACCTTTGGGTATCTAGTACCATTCGAAAAACCTATTGAGGCATAATGCCACAAGCTTCAAGACATGACAATGAAATTCAATAAATTGCTTCAAGACATGACAATGAAATTCAATAAATTGCTTAAAGACATGACAATGAAATGCAATAAATTGTCTAAGGCATAGGGAAGTCATTGAATTATACCAAAGCATCTACAATTCAACTAACTCCCACTTTCTGAAGTATACAAGAATAAAATAGAAGTGAAAAAAAACATAAATAATTGTTCTTGAAGCCGTCAAGGCATTTCAAATTGCACAGCCAATGATGCTATTTGCTGTTCAGAAGAATGAAAATGCTGCTTCCTCTTCATTTATATAATGACAAAGGTTTAAAGACAGATTTCTGCAATCTAGTAATTGCAAAAGGCTGCTTTAAATTGATCAAATTTGTGCCCTTAATGCCCTCCTTGGCCTACTATGTTGCCACTCTTACTTTTCAATGAGACTAATGAATTTGCTTTAGATCACTGTTCTTTCAATTCCTAATGATTGAGAATGCGGTAGTGACACAATTGGATCCACTTCTTCAACCTTCATTGTATGTCAATCTTCATTGTCTGTCACTATAAACGGTCCTTCAACTGCTACAAAGTGGGAAAGCCTTTACCGAATTGCTATCGTTTTTCATATTGACTTACGTTCATTTCCGTTTCGTCCAAACTTTGAGATAACATCAATAGGACCAAAATTGCCATTGCTTGTTTAATCCACTTACTGTTCACTTGAAGTATATGACAACCAATTAATCCATTATAATTTCTTGACGGAAACTTCCCAACAAACTCAACCAAATTAAACCTTTGGCTAGAATTAATGTAGATTTAGCATTGCCTTGGAAAAGAAAGTCAAAACGAAACTTAGTAATTTTGGTGCAAACACTTCAAGTCTTTACGAAAACAAAAAGAACGATGATTAGAAAGCATGCTATAAATCAAATCCATGCTGTAAAGTTCATGGGCTTTAGTCAATGAACAAGTATAATCAAGATATGCCAAGATATCTAGAGAATGAGAAGAAAACGACTATTGATGTATCAGATTTAAAAATATTATGCCGATTACTCAAGAATTATGGAATGACATGTGAAGAAAAAAGAAGGCAAAGAAAAGAATGCATTTTAAGTTCACCAGAAAATACGCGAAGACATCTTGAATCAAGATATCGTCAATTACGTGGGGCAGGGTGGCAAGATGTGATTTTGTGTTCATCCAGATTTATAACCGGAACAATTCGTTGGCTTCTTCGACAAGTATTCACAACGGGGTCCTGTTTAACACAAGAAAGAGATAACTGAGAGCAGTTATTAGATCATTTAAAGGGAGCAATTGGGAAAACAGGAGTGATTAATAGAACAGCAAATGTCATACATACTTCCACCTTCAAAGGAATTGCAGGACCAAAGTAACAAGAAGGACGTTGCTGTCATGAGAAAATGACATTGAAAATTTGTAAGACAAAAAAGGATGATCCTTTGGCCAAATGTCGTCAGATGCCTGTGTCGTCCGCATTGTTGGTGGTCACTCCAGTGGGGATGGCAGCAGCAAGTATGTTGATGGCATCGGGTGATGGGAAATATCCCAATATGATGCCAGGAATGTCAACTTCAGCCATATCATCAGATTTTGACGAAAACGGACCTTACATCTTTGATGGAGACAAGGTATTACCGCCTAGTCTTCAGGATTTTAAACCACTTGTGCCATTTCCTACGTGAGAAAGTGTAGATCCTTTCCTACGATCTTGTTCGTACACCACAGAGGATGATGAGAATTAGTCTTCTTCTTTCGGTTAAATGTTCATGTACAGACAGGATAGTAGGAAAGGATCTACCTTTCTTGCAGTAGAAAAAGGCACAATTAGTCTAAAATTCTGTAACACCGTTCTTGTTTCCATCAAAGATGTAAGGTCCGTTTTCGTCAAAATCTGATGATATGGCTGAATTTGACATTCCTGGCATCATATTTTTTCAACATACTTACTGCTGCCATCCCAGCTGGAGTGACCACCGACGATGCGGACAACACTGGCATCTGACGACATTTGGCCAAACGATCATCCTTTTTTGATTTACGAATTTTCAATGTCGCTTTCTCATGACAGCACCGTCCTTCTTCAGCATCGACACTCTTCTCGAAATTTTTCAAACGCCGAAAAGTGAAAAGTAAAAAACGAATGAAAGAAAAAAATATGAGTTTTATTCGACGAAATTTCCCCCATTTAAGATACTGTCATACAAACTGTACATGTAACATCATCGAAAAACCTTTCCAAGTGGGATTGAAAACTACATCGCTTCGTTGCGTTACCAAAATATTGCCTTCCCTTCAAGTGAGTTTCTTTCTTTGACGAATCCCAGTATTGTTAGCTCATTGAATCCAATTACCAATTATTTTGTGCTTGCCTTTGCTGATCCTCATGATATTATCTCCAATCAAAGGTGGCGACGACGGAAGAGTCGCGGCGCCAACAAGGAAAACCGC
The DNA here is from genome assembly GCA_900642245.1 of Fragilaria radians. NCBI lineage: Eukaryota > Bacillariophyta > Fragilariophyceae > Fragilariales > Fragilariaceae > Fragilaria > Fragilaria radians. The sequence goes on along the minus strand of CAAAJI010000470.1, from coordinate 35,327 downwards.
AAATCTTACGTCAAGGGGAAAGTAAGTTTCATAATTACATGTCTCAAAAGGTTGTGATTCAAACCCAAAACTAACATGATCATTTTGTAAGGTGATAGAACATGAGCTATATGCATTATCAATCGCCGTTATGCTGGGTGTTCGAACATCCATCGGGACCACAAGTACGCGCATGTCAAGTGATGGAAGGAAATGGTTGACAAGTGATGATTTTATGGCAACTGAAAAGTATAAGTTAAAGCCTTCTGGAGGAGTTGAAAAGTCTTGAGGTTGAGAAAGAGCAAACGATTGAGCAAGTTTATTGGCCTTTCCATCGCCTGTACGATATTCATGGCTACAGACGGATGATTTCAGGACGCTTTGATTCATCTAGAGTTGATCCCATTCGTAATGAGCCAAAATTTGAGGGTTCTTGAAACCGCTATCTGTCCAGAAAGACGGTGGTCTCATGATGGACACCACAGGCCTTGTGCTCCCTATCAAATTCAAAACTCCAAACGGGAGAGAACATTTATGTGAAGGTAAAGTCTAGTCTTCTATGTTGGAATCATTGACATTCTTCAGCAGTAATACGCTAATCAAAGTAGAGCGGAAAGTAAGTTAATACGACGGTATAAATATGCAAGCAAAACTTGGCAATGTCGATGCAAATATTTCAATCTCACATTTTTGGGTTTCAAAAGTGAATTTATATTTGTTCCAATTGAAACATTTGGAGATTTTTTTATTCGTCAACATGCAAACGGGATGCAGAATTGAGTAGAGCAAATTTCATGCGCACACAAAAAAAGAAAATGTTGATGGTATGAAAGCCAACAATCTTCCAGGGATATATATAGGAGCGCGATTAAGAAGTTACAAAATTAAGAATCCAATTACGGATATCCTAGTTGAATACACAATTTCTTTTAGTCATGCATAGTCATTCAAAATTCTCGAGACATCATAAATCATACTTTTTATCCTACGGAAAGTCAATAATCCTCCTTACGGGCTTCTTAAAGAATCTGATGCTTAGAAGAAAGACAGTTTAGCAAGGACAGTGGCAGCGATAAAAATCATGTTAAGGCTTGTTCGAGAAATACCAGCGAAGGATGATGGTTCCGATTTTGCGTCATCCTTTGGCGATTGAAATGGTGACTTCGATGGAATTGAGCTTGGATAGTTTTTGGTTGAGGAACCGAAAATCCTACCCATATCCGATACATTCATGATTTTCGAAAAATTCCAACCAGCATCACACTCTGAGGGCATTGGCAAGCTGCGACCACAGACATAAGGCATATCACCATGATCACTCGCTATCGTCATGCGAGGATAGTAGGTAAGAAATGCTATACACATTTCCTGAGAACTTCCAATTCCAAATACCTCTCCTACCATAGCGTGATATTCACATGACAATCGAAAGGAGTCACCTGGCTGAATCGTAAATGGATCTTGGATTACACCAAAACCACCTTGTTGGTCAAAGTCGAAGTACTCAACTTGTCCAGCTCTAACTTCTTCGTTATCTCGAAATTGAGAGTTTTTCATTCTAACACCGGACTTGTGCATGTGGAGGTGCTCACTGATCACTGTGATTGATTCATTGAGAAATACTAAAGAACAAGCGTCACGGCAATCAAATGTGTGTCGGGAGATGTAAGCTGGACTTCCAACTTGAATTCCATAAAGAGATACAAAAGGATCTCCAATTTGAAGGATGCCGATGTCAAACTGTCTCTTTTTACTAGTGTAATATATCTTTGTACCACTAGTATCCAAGAGCCCGGTGACAAAATCTGGATTGTTATAATGAATTTGCAAAGAGAACGTTATCATACCGGATTTTCCCAAGGCAATTCCTGCATTTGGAGGCATTGATGTAGAAATATCTCCTGGAGCCCAAGCATGTACCAAGTCAAAAGGACGTTTGCAATTTTGATTGTCTACCAACTCTCTTTGGTCACCATATAATGTAAAGTGGTGTACATGTTTTGATGTTTGAATATCAATTATGGGTTCGATTCCAATTATGTGTAACTCTTTATCAACAGGGACTCCTTGACCCATCAGTTCCTTCAAGGATATGCAAAACATTGCATACGTTGTATCTTTTGCTGGTATAGAATAGTTACCAGCTTGTACCATAAAATAACCTTCTGCCTCTGCTTTCATCTTTTTTTGGAATGCATCGCTGATCCTGTCAGTTGACTTCCCACGAAAGCAAATGGCACCTTTGACACGATTGTGAATGCCATGGTATGATGGAGTGGAAGTGTTACCCCAAGCAGCTATGACGCGTGTCGCTGGAATGAAATCATCTCCATCGTTCTTGATTTCCCGATCTTGAGTGTCTCCAGTATTTAGTAAGCGAGATGCCTCAAATATGATGAATCCATCTTTTTCTCTGAAAAGGTGAGATTCCAATCCTGATAGTCATCGACCAATGGCTTCACTAGATCATCAAGGACATAGGAATCTATCAATGTATCATTTTCAGCGACATACATTAGGATATCAGCACCTTTCATTGACCCTGCTTCTGCGATTCCAAACCCCACCCAGCCTGTTGCTTTGCAAGCAATGCCAATATGAATATAATCATTACTAATGTTCCAATGCACAGCAACTCCATTTTCTGAGTTTGTCGAGTCTTCAAGCCAAGTATGTCGCTGAAAGACTGCGTGTTGCAGCCATTCATGATAGACACCACCGCTTTCCCCTCCAAACGGCAATGATGTATTTGCGGATAGAACGATAAGAGCAGTGCACAAATAAATGACGAGGTGCAATGGTAGCACAAGGTTGAAGAAAAGCATGATGCTGTTTCTGTATTGGATGAATTATGCGTCGACAGTTTAATTACTCAATAGCAATCAAATGTTACAACAGATGAAGTAAACAATCCCAATTCTCCTTTGTAAAATTCAGAATACGAAAGTGAGTACATGAAAAAACATATGATTAAACCGTTGGGCGCGAAAATGATAACGAAAGCAGCTGCCAAATCTATTGCCCTCACAATTCAGTCGCCGGTAAAATGAGAACCTGGATTCGAGGATGCGTATAGCAATTTATTCAAAATCTTACCTTCTGGATTCGCAGAATGATGCGTTTTTCAGCATCTTTCCCTCTTTTTCCCCCATTTTTTTCGTCCATTTATATTCTTGTGACACTTGTTATACTAGGTATAAATGAGTGCATTCATGCTTATTTCTTTCTTTTTAAAAGAAAGATTCACCAAAAGGTGTTACAAATTTTTCGTTTTGAAGTAGTACGAGAAATATTTCACCACTTTTCTGTTGGACTGTGCATCTTAAGCTTCCAACCTTCTTTGCAGGCAGTTGTCGCCGTTTCCAACCGTTTTCTCCTACAAATTGTAGTGCAGTTGTATATAACTTCTTTGCTATTGCAATTATGGCATCAAGCGCCACTGCTGCCAATTCAAATTATACTGTCGATTCCGTCATTGGCAGTCATTGTGTTTAAAACGACATCAGTAGCAGATCCTGCAATCCAGTTTCATTTTCCAACATCAGCTTGATTCTTTCTCAACAATTTGATTCAGTTAGACTTTAGATGGTCTGATTTCTTACAGTAATTACAAATTTTTTCTTTGCTTGCACTGTGCTAATTAGTTTGCCGCTTTTTGGCATTTTCCTTATAAATTGCGTTATAAACAGTGCCTTCTCCTTGACATAGTCCTCATGCAATGTAGATTCAGATTTTGATAAAAGATTTGTGTATCTCTGGTTAAGGTCTTCCCTGAGCTCATCAATGAATAGCAGATTCTCTTTGTTACCAATACACTTTCCCATAAGCAACATTTGCAACTCTTAGTCAGGTTAAACTGTTCAAAACTAGAAGAAGAAACTGCTCATCAGTCATCTTTGAGCCCACAACTTCTAACTTGTGGGTCTTTCGAATTATTATTCCAAATTTCTGGGCCTTCTTTCTTTCCAAGCTTTCTCTCCCTGAACATTCTCTCTCAATTCACTAATGTGGGTGCAGATACTGGGTCAAATTCTCATCTTAATAATCTTTTGACATTCAGCCTTTTAAAATGCCAAATGCAATTTTTCAACAATTGCTTACATCAATGGACAGTATCAATTCTGTCAAAACCAACTTTTGAGGTCAGCACTTTTCGTCATTTTTCCCCTTATTCTGACTACAACCTCAAACTCTTCTGAAGTCTTTAGGATCTGTAGTTTACCCAACAAGACATCTTTGACTCCAGAACGCTTGGCCTTGGCTAGAAATTTCTCACTCCAGGTTGGCCACTCTTCTTTTCTCCCCAAAACGTTTAGAACTCAAATAGCATTTAAGTCTGACATCTTGAAAGGAGATCAACAAACAGAATATAATTCAACAAACAACAATTAACACAAAAGAAAAGGAGTCCTTGTGTGTACCTTGTGTTTAAACGTGCTAGAGAGCCTCTTCACACTTAAACTATAATCACCAAAATAATTAATTGGTTCTATTGCTAATCAGAATGTCTTCTCTTCACTGTTCTCACTTATAACTTGCTTAATTCCTCATGAAACTAAACTAACCTTAAAACAAAAGAATATTGGTACTGCAATCCAATAGATGTGCTGGACATACTCAATTTGTCATCAAATCATCACACCTTGGTTAATATATTGATAGAAGTTGAAGAGTGTGTAAGACAAAGCTGTTTTAATTGGAGCACAATAAAATGATGTGTGACAGATAGTCCTAGTAATGTGACAAAATTTCATTGCAGACCACATGACAAAAGGCCTCATATCGTATTGCTGACATGTGCTCTGCATGTGCTTAACTTACTAGAGGAAAGGATGGCTGAACTTCATAAAGCTGTGTAAGATATTAAAGGTTTATCTATTTCCTTATTCAAGTACTAATCTATTTCTGTAAGTCTTTACAACAACGACTGAGCATGATGTTACAAATAATTGTTATATATAGAAAAGATTCAAGCAAAAAAATGGAGTGCCATGGTCTCATGCAAAGTATGCCTGACATATCGAATGAGTTTGGTATCTTCACCAAGAGGAAAATCAAATCGAGGCATGGTGAGATCCAAAGGATTCTGATTTATGATATTGAGTCAATACGGAGGATATGCTCACTTATTCACTTGTAGCAAAAGGTTAACATCGAAGCTGGTGGAGAATTTTCATGCAAAGGAGGAATGCAAAAGGGACTCCGATAGTCAAAAATGTTGGTGTGGAGTAGGGAGAAAGTTGCCTCGTGGAGAAGCCAAATTTATGCATGCATATTCCGAAGTGACGCTCGGATCAAGCAAGAAAGTTCCAGCTTCAATGTCTCAGGTATAGCCAACTTTCCGGTGGGAAGTAGTATCTCCACAAGATCTCCCAAAGTAATTTCAGAGGCATCGTTCTTGGAGATAAGGCAACGATGAGCTGTCTCTTCCAATGAATCATTCCAATATGGATAATGCTGCAAGATTAATTCTATGCAGGATGTACGGAGACTGAAAAACGAAAAATAAGAACACGATACAAATGTGGCTAAAAAGAGATTGAAACCAAATCCCCAACTTACTGTTCGTATTCGCCCGATTCCTTCAACTTTGCCAAAGTTAGCCCCTGCGTAATGCCGTCATTTCTAAAATATGAATTGAGTTAGAGTCTGAGACGTCCAATATCGTCAAATCTCAATCCAATGTAATCCAAATCTCTTACCTTACAACCGATGTCATGGGCAGAAAAATGTGCGTCCTGTAAGCCATTACTGTACTTGCGCTTCAGTACGTTTTTCTTGATGTGCCAACTTTAACGAATGGATGATTCTGTACGCTACTAGGCAGGTTGAATCCACCAGCAGCATGTTTGCTGAATGTCTTTAAAGTTTGTACAACAACCACTTCCTTAACAGGTCAGCACAGTGTCCATTCTCTTACATGGAACCCCCTTGTCAACTCGCAAAATGTGCTTTTGGCGTCATCATGGACAGAACAAAATTTTGTTGACACTCTATGTCTTTTGCTCTTAAGTACTGTAGTACAAGTGCTAGACAGGAACAAACTGCTTCATAAAGAGTTGTCTTGGTTTCTCAAGAAAGGTTTTAACTGCCACACTTCCTATGTCTATTCCAGATGCCAAATGTGAAAAGGCAAACACATACAAAATTAAGTTGTAGTCAACAACACCAGTTGAAAGCCTTACTATATGAATTTGAAAATGTGTTTGATAATACTTTTAGTGACTGGAATACAGATCCAAAAGCTTTCAGTTTCAGTGCCAAAATCACACGTGAATATACTCAAGAGGAAGTGCATACCTTTACAGCGTCAGAGTTGTAAAATCCAAGTAGCTTCATAGTATTGATCTCCATCATTCATCACTCCAAAGAAAACTTTAACCATTAGAGTTACATCTAACTTAACAGTTGTGAACTCAAAACTTCAAAGGATCTCATTCCCTAAAATTGCCTTTTCCTGGAGTAAATTTCTCCTAATTGCAATACCTGGCTAACTCACTAGATATTTTTCAAAGTGAAACAATCCAACTAGTAGTTGGACTTCAACTTGTCATGGCTAATCTAGATGACTGTATTTTTACAATGCAAGAGTTTGAATACTCAGTCTATCTGGTTACAGCAGCAGGAATTTGCTCACTTTGCTATTAGTTGGAAGGAATACAAAGATGGTGCTAGACAATTGAAGAGTATATCAATGGACCACTCAATGTGGTACCTTCTGCTCCAAGCAGATTAGATACTGATGTATCACTCACTACTAGCTCTAGTTAAATTGCTGAGCTCTATCAAAACACGGATGACAAGAGTCTACAAGATTTAGACTATCCATTAAGTGCTGAATTTATACCTGAATCAAAAACAGATTCAGTATCAGCAATTTCATCTAGAGAATTTCTCCAAAAATGTAGATGGGCATGAAGTCATTTTATTTAACAATACGATTTACTTTCCTGCAACATATAGGAATCCAGCATCTAGGTATTGATAAAACAAGAAAAAAAAACAGTCACATCCGGTTTAGCCAGGGCTCAGCAAAGAAGAAGAAAACCCATCAAGAGCTACCATCAATGTAAAGGGGTAAATCTCTTTAAAAGATAATGACACATGTCTTTAAAAGATGTTGATCAAAATCCTTGGGATATAATTGGTAATGATTTAATAGGACCATACGCAGTGGCAACGAAACATGAAAATGAACTTTCCTTATGTGCAATCACAATGTGTGATCCAGAAACTGGCAAAAATCCGGGATAAAACATTCAATGAGACTGCAGAACTATTTGACAAAACACAGTTTTGTTGTTCATGTTGGAAATAAATTCCTAACCCCTAACAGGTTCTTTCAATAAGAGAAGTGTCATCGTTCAATCGTTCAATCGTTCAATACAAGGTTTTAGGTGTTAAAACTTTCATATCTAATCTCTGCATCCTTATCTGTATCTTTCAGGTTAAGATAATATCATTAAACTTATCAATTCTTCAAATTTCACTCGAGAACAAGATGAACTTATTACGTTCTAGTATAGGAATAGCCACCCCCTATTGAACTGTGCCAGTATATGAGAATAGGCTCAAAATGATCAAAAATAAAGCATTAGTAATAAAATTCACTTGTTAAGATAGCTGAATTGAACTTCATTTAAAGGCATCTAATCCTGGTACAACAAACTTGTAGGGTACATTGTAATTTTTCAATGCCCGTACGACAAAGGCTGGGCTGCTATATCCATCATGCTGTTCGATGGGGAAGCCCTCACCAATTCGGATAGGAGGTTCGGTTTTAGTTCCATCCGCAGCATTCCGGAATGTCACGTAAGCAACATCTCCATCGGGAGCATAAAATTCAACATAGGCCACCTCACCTCGCTGCAACCGTGATCCAAATTCTCGAAATGGCACCGAGGGCTCATTTAGGGTAGATGCATCTAAGCCATTGAATCCTGATCCGCGATAGTTGAATATCAGACCATTGAAAGCAGTCCATGGAATTTCATCTTGTTCCGCCAATGCGACGGACGGAGTATTCGCGACTGAAACAGCGGCAACAGTGGCACTCATTGTCTGCAATAAACTTCGACGATTTTGCAAGAATGATGCAATATTCCTTTGGGAATCCGTGAGAATGTTCAAGGCATTTGTCTGAATAATAACTAACAAAGTCAAGGCTAGAGAGCACTTCATTACAGGATCTAACAAATGAGGAATATGATATGTCGGATCCAAAGGGAACGACGTTGACGTCACGGTTGGATTCAAGTTCAAGAGTCAAAAAAGGACAGTGCTAGTATGCCATTTTCAATTCACGATTGAAAAGCATATATTTTTATGTAATTTATTCAGACACATTGCTTTCTGTTTTGATGACAATTTTTCCAATAGACCTGCCACTCATGATCCACTCATGCGCCTTGCCGATATCATCCATAGACATTTCCATTATTTGCGGACATTTCAAAACTCCAAGTTCCCACCAATCTAGGATTTGATCAAAGAGAGTTCCCACCAAGTCAACTTCGTCCGCAAAAAACGAAAGATTGAAACCCAAAATAGACTTGTTACTAACAACCAAATCCATAGGATCAAATTTTGGCATGCGAGACATCTTAACTCCCATTTGTAGCCATTGAAATGGAGACAACATATCCCTTCCCAAGGGTAGATTGGAATGAAAACCAAATATAATCAATCTTCCAGTTGGGCACAAATGATTGTAACTATCCTGAAGGGTAGATACGCCGTTGGGATCAAGGATTGGTGAATACAAGTTTGGAGCAAAGCGACGTGCTTCAACCCACATATCGTTTGTTTGGGATTTATCAATTACCTGATGACATCCCAATTGTAATGCAGTATCGACTTTATGTGTTGATCCTACAACTCCCACAATAGGATGTAGTCCCAATTGTTTTGCCATTTGGATTGCCATACTTCCTACTCCACCTGCTGCTGAATGAATCAAGATTGCTTGATTTTTCCTTCTCGTCATAGTTGCGGATGGATATTGTCCTGCCAAATGTAAAGCATACAAGGCTGTTAATGAAACTGCCGGAAGGGAAGCAGCTTCCAGCATAGACATAGAATCTGGAATTCTGCGAAGTTGTTGACTTGGTATGGCAATTCGAGACGAGTAAGCACCAAACAAGGAACATCCCATAACTCGGTCTCCTGGTTTCCATATCTCTGAGATAAATTTATCCGATATCACCCCTGCAATATCGAATCCTGGAACAATGGGCCATCCAACAAATTGCTTGGCGCTTTCGTAGAGTCCCCAACGAATACAGCAATCGGCATAATTCACAGAAAATGCATGATTTTCAACAAGAACACAATTGTTTGGTAAATCTTGAATATGAAGAAAGGGACTTCCATTGACAACATTATATCCCTTTGTTACAATATCTTGTTTCAAAGTCACTTGTCTCAATTGTTCTAATCCACCCGGTCGTCCAATAGAGATACATTTGGTTGGCGCAAATCGATTCGTCATCTCCACGACTTCTGAAGGCAATGCCTCCTGAGGGCAATATGGCAATAATCTGTGGAGTTGGGAAGGATATATGTTCGATACTAGCCATGAAATGATATTTGACCACAAAGCTTGAAGAACTGAAGGGTCCTGACCGAGGAAAATCCATTTCGTTCGTCCCTCATCATTGCCATGCATTTTTACTGGACTGTTGATCATAGTGTGGCTAGGTTCCTAAATAATTGCATTGGTATCATTTTCTTTTTCGTGCGAAGAGGACAGATTCAAAAAGTTTGCTTCAAATTAGTATATTTTGGGGATGTATGCAAACATTAAGCAAGATAATGAGTAACATGATGTAAAGAGAAATCACATTGACATTGCATAAGATTACTATACTAAATATTAAAGCTTGTACTCAGTTTTGCTGATCCAATTGTATTCGTCATCAATACAGATCATCATGATAATGACAAGAACATTTACACAATTAACTTATAGTCAGTAACTAGACGTTTAACTGCATAGAATATCCTTACTCACTATATTGATTTTTAATGAAAAGATTTTTTCATTGCCAATTAATCACTTTACAGACTAATCTGTGCTGATGATACTCATAATGCAGTTTTTATATGAAGTACAAGCAATATTTAGTCATCACTAAATTAGTCTGATGCTTCAAATTTGTGGGTGGAATGAAAAGGACAGCTAACTTGTAACTGACCAGAACTAGATGTGTAAATATAAGAATATCTTTATTATATTATTATAAACTTGAACTAAGGATAATGAAAGTTTCAACTACCGGTACACAAATACATCTCCTAGTCTATAGTTTTGTGTATTATCTCTTGATACATATGTCAAGGTATGTCACAACATAGCAAATATTCAACAAGTAGCAACTCAAGAGGGAGAGAATATTTTTATAGCAAAGAAGGGTACAATGCCTCTATCTATCAACAAGCCCTTGATGTTTTTATCGCAATTGATATATTAGAAAGAGGCAATGTGACAACAGCTGGTATTACTGGTGTAACTAGATAGATATAGACCAAAGTGAACAAATAGGGTGGGTGTATTGATGAATGAGAAAGACAGATTTTTGAGGGAGAAAACAGCCTTAATTATTTATAGACTAAGGAGGGGCACATACTTTTCTAGCAAAAAACCGTATTGATAGTTAATAATGAGACTGTTTATGGCATAAGATAGCTCGTATAGCATTTCCTGAATGTCAAATCCACAATTTTTAGCGACTCCTACGAAGATTTGTTCGAAAATTCTTGGGAATTATTTTGACGACCAAAAAATTAGGTCATTGAAATCAGCTAGCATAGAAGATAAAAAGGATCTGACGTTGGCATTCTGTGTGAACCCCAAACTAAAGTATATATGGTATCGATTGAAGTTTCTAGGATACGTCAACGACGTCCATTACCTCGAACTCAGGTTTATAACTGTTTGCCCACATTCTTGGCATTGTTGGCTGTCGTATCATGGACCTCCGTCTTAATTGCATGGTTGCAAAGTACAATCAGTACCGATAAAGTCAATGGGATGGTGACCGACCACCACCAAGGAGATTCGCAAACGTTTGCCAAACAAGATGCATCTCAGAATCATGAAGGAACCATAGACAAGGATGGTATTCCTCAATTTGAAGAGATTGATATCTTTCCCGATAATTTGCAACATGAGGGATTTTGGGCAACCCTAAAGAGTTGTCTCCCCTCGGAACTACCATCGAAATGTCGAAGATATATTCCACCGGAAACGGGTATTGAACGGATTGGAATTATACGTCCTCCAGGTTCCATTGGGTATGTATTGGATACATTTATCCAGGAAGTTATACGAATGTATCCTCCAGTTGCATCTCGGACATTGGAGGTCATATCGACGTCTCATGTTCCTCCTTATGGGTATGGCAAGACCCATGGGTATACACGACTAATTCGCCTTGCGACGATGCCCTTATTGCTGGCTGCATCCAATCTAGTTTTGGATCATGTTATGGAGGGGAGGATTGGTGCTTCGACAGAAACGGCCATTACACTCGCAGATGTTACGCAGGCTCTCCGACAAATAGTTCGTTGGCATTGTCGATTATCCCATGTCGCAGCCCATACAGCCATCTTAACTATACCTCTAGAAGACTTGTTGGAGAATCCCTGGGAAATGGAATATCAAGTTCGAGCCTTCTTAGATCTCTTTGATGGTACACACAAAAATCACACCCTTGAGGATCATTTGGATCTTGAGAAACAACAACATGTTGATGTAGATGAATTGGAGGGGAGTATGGATGATATTGTTCATAAATCGATGCTGCTTTTGATGCGATTGGATCAAGAGCGGTATCATACGACTGGTAATCTACGAAAAGATATTCCCAAATTGGAAGACTACATGGATTCCATAATTCAGGAAGAATTAGACTCCACTCAACAACTAACTGCCTGGCCATGTAAATCCTTTTGGGATTTCGGGACTATTGCCCCTACCGACTGCTCCAAGCATACGGCAGAGCTATTCGCACCTAACTGCACCATTGGGAATTGCTGGGTACCACGTGATCTTTGTGAAGTCCATGGTGATGCATTGTGTCCCAAGCAAAAGAAATAATGTTTTTGCATATGGGCATTCATTCTAGAAATCTGGTATAAGTTTGGCACACCCTAACATTTTTATTTTGGGTTTATCACTCAATGCTACACAATTTCTTGAATTCTGCGTCTAACGCTAAAACTACAATATTTTGAGAAGCGTTTGGTGAGTTGGTTAGCAGTCTACGAAATACGGCATCAATGCTTCCTATTTGACTAACTCCTGGAGTACATGACGAATCCCTAACGTGTTTCAAGTCAAATCCCATCTTTTTGGAATTGATCTGAATATTCTAGCTGTTTAGAATTGAATGTTGTTTAAGTTGGTTTCAAAATATAATGGATACAGTGTATTAAAGTTTAGGAATCTAAATTCGATGTCCTGAATTCAGTTCCTTGAGCATAAGCTTCAATCCTCGTGGTGACGTATAGGATGGAGCAATGACTTCGCCCCCCTCGTAATCGGCATCCGTCAAAATTAAAAAAGGATTGATCCGCAACCCATTTGTCTTTTTTGCCTTTTTCCGCAACGGTGTGCCATTGCTATCACCAGTTGAGTTGTTGCTTTGAGAAACTTGGGTAATACGTCGCTTGGCTTTTCCTAGCTGTGAATTCTCGCTATCGTTGATTGGCAGCTCAATCGAAGGAGATGCAACAGATTGAGTGGCCGGACAGGAAGATATTCGATGTTCAGTTGTGATTTGTCGCTCTTCTGGTAGAATGGGATTTGTAGCACATGAAATTTCTTCCTGAACTAAAGGAATCTCAGGTACTGACTCGCGCAATACCAAAGTTTCATGCTTTGATGCAGGCTCAGAGATTTTCTCAATGCTGGAGTCCACCTTGTTTTCGTAAAATGGAATTTTCCTTTCTGCATGACAGGCAGTGGATTCTTTTGTTGAGTCTGATATTTCCGGACTAGATTCACCATCTGACGGCGACTCGAAAAATTGAATCAGATTCTTCCGAAGTGTTGGATAATCTTTTACAGGTTGAATCCAAACGGTTGAATGTTTGGAAATAGAAGTGAGAGAATCCAGCACAATCCAATGAGGCGCTGCCTTGTGCAAATCGCATATCGCGTGTATCATTTCCTGACGACTCTTGTTAGGTATTAATTTGACCATATCCTTAAGAGTTAGAACACATGGCGAACAAAATTTGTTGGCTTTCGGAGAAACGGGGGTTCTCCTTTGGAAAGCATGAAGACGAGTTTGGTGACGTTGGACGTGTCGTGAATGTGACCATAGAGCATCGGCGAGGAGCAAGGAAAGGTTGGATGTCACTCCTGAGTGATTCTGAGGAAAATTTAGATTTTTGGCTTTGGCCCTAGCAGCGACACGTTCTTCCAATGTCGAAGGCAATTCTTGAGAATTCACAGGCGGGGTCTCTTCGTTAGGAGGGAATACACTTGTCGTAACGGGACCACTCTCTATTTTTACATCTGGAAATTGGTTTCGTACAAGTCGTATTTTGTCGACAAGTATATTATGGGCTTCAATTGAAGCTTCTGCAACGGATGCTAACGATCTCAAGGATTGTAAACGATTTCCTGTTATGGGAATTATTTTGATGTATGATGGTAGCTCAAAAGTTCCATCAATTTGCGTATTCTCTGGAATTACTAACTCGTAAAGGATAGGAGATGTACACCATAATAAATCCAAAAGCAACATTTCTTCACGTGAAAAATCTTGTATATTGTCTTTTCTTTTGGAAATGATGACGTTGGGAAGATCCTTGAACAATCTCATACATTCAGTTACTGATATTGATGTGATGCTTTTTGTCGAACAATATGTTGCTATGGAACATTCAGCTGCAATCAACGTTTCCAAATCCCAAGCTGGAGGTTCGAAATGGGAATGTGTCATCGTGGGAGGACCAAACGAAGGAATAGGAATTCCAATTCGACGACGCCGATCTGCAGGATGTGAAGTTAATGAGGACACTGGTAACGAAGACGATGATTTCGAAGACGTAGTATTATTCGGCAATATCGTCATGATCTAGGAAGAAATTCGGAAGAAGGTAAATGGCGCGCAACCAGAAGGTTTGAATCATCTCTTCTTAAATGACTACAGTACTTGTGAAACTTTGGACAGTGCCATGGAGGGTCGTCTTTTTTTAATCGTTAAAATCTGGAAAAGCAAATGAACAAGTAATTGCATAGGTCAGATACAGTAACTAAATGGATAAGACAATTTAGTCATATACTTACGTACATTTGATTATGCCATGGAAAAATCCATTTCCGCCAAGTCATGCTTTCAATATCCCACAACAACATCGATTGACTCGTCGTCGTCCAGACATTGCTCTTGTGGTTGTCTTGGTAGTATTGTCAGCTATATCAACATGC
>CAAAJI010000470.1:5893-18180 GCA_900642245.1 Fragilaria radians | reverse complement strand
CTTCGCTTCACTTGCCGTCTGGATACGACATGTTAGTCTCTTCATCTCGTTCGAAGCCTTATTACTTGCATTCTCCTAATCGTAAGGCCAATATTGCGCTTCTTGTCATTATAGTAACTCTTTGCTTGGCTTGCTTGGCCCACGCAGCCTTTGTCCTTAAGGGACAAATCACTCGGGTGGCACAGTATGAGCATTTATCCCACGTTGTTGCTGAGCATGGTCCCCATTCTCGTATAACACCAGTCAAATTGGAAACAGAACCCTACTTTAGATCCACTGTCCGATTGTGTATGCCGAATCTCAGTAAGAAATGTCAAACCTACATGCCAGAAGATCGACAACGAGTCGCAATATTGGCTCCAAAGGGAGACTTTGGAAATTGGATATTCAAATGGGCATCCAAGGTCATTGATACAAAGTTAGGTAGTACCACCAATATGGATATTCAATTAGTGTCACATGTTCCACCCTACGGATACGGCAAGACACATGGTTGGACCAAGTTGATACGGATTTTACCACGTTCTCTCATGTTGGGAGCAGCCGATGCCATACGGGGGTCTCTTTTATTAGGGCAGACACAAGATTCATTGACCCTACGAGACCTCAAGGCAACATTACGACAATTACTTCGATATCATTGTCGGATATCCCACCTTGCCGCACATACAGCTGTCCTAACATTCGATATGGACCTAATGTCTCGAGCGCCTTACACAGCTAGTGAAAGTATTCTAAGTTTTTTAAACATAACAGCCATTGACCATGGTGAGGTCGAAGATCCGGATATAGAACAAAAGGAAAGTAGTGACGACAGGGGACGGTACTTTATGCGTGAACAGGATATCATTGCTAAATCCAATGATGTCGAATCTTATGCAGCATCACTATTGACATGGATTGAACAACATGAACAAGTGAGTATTACAAAAGAATTGGATATCGTTCTAAGGGAGGAATTGGAGATATCTAAAAATTTTACAAAATGGCCATGTGAATCCTTCTGGACATCGGGAGATGGTCCAAATAACTTGGCCTTGAGTCCCTTTAGTGAACGAGTGGCTCATTCCTTAGCACCCGATTGTAAGGCTCCCTTTACCTCCTGTGGTGTTAAGAAGGATCAATGTGAACAAGATGGAGATCCATTTTGTAAGAAATAAGGTTTAGAGAGAGGATGTTTGTCCCGACGAGAAACAGCTAATAAATTTGGGAAGCCGGAGGGGCCCTATTTGCGTTGGTACAGCAGTTCCTTAGGGTAGTAGTATGAAGTCTTCCAAATTCTGATGGCCATATTCATTTACCATGTCGTAATGCATGTTTCAAGCTTAGATTTGAATTATATTGGCATCCAATACAATCTATAGTATTACTAATCATGAATTTGCAACTCTATGCATAACATAAAACCAATACTCTCTCGATATATGATGTGTCCTAAGTATCCGGAAGGACAAGAAATGTGTCATTTTTATCTCAGTCTTTTGTTGTTCATTAGTATTTACTTGTTGTAGTACATCAACAGAGTTTGAACGTCATCTCTCTGTTATGATTCTTGATTACATTTTGTTCGTCTATGTTTTTCATGAGAGCACTATAGTTAGAGAATTCTTTTGTGAAATAATACAAACAATAACAAACACTATTGTAGTAGCGTTCCAAGCAATGCTTTTGGTAAAAAAAAGGAAGTTAAGTTCCCAACGTTAAAGGGATACTGTTATATAGAAAGGAAATAAATGAGTTGATGGAGTCGGTCTTGGTACAAAAAAAAAGAATGGCAGTTCTAAGCAGATCCAAGATGCTCTTCAGAAATAAGACCAACCAGATTGATATCATGGTGAGTAACAAGGGAAACAAAGACATTCTAACCCGCTACCCAACAGCAAGATGACGCTCTCGGCTTTTTGAAACCAAAAATTGTTTAGATCAAGTCCCATAGCAAGTTTTTTAGCCCTGACTTCAAGAGGCATAATGCTGAATGTATATGATGAATAAAATAAGGAGAGAATTTAGCCTTTTCTACTTCAATAGCAATTAAAAATGAGGGTAGCTATATAGCCTTCATTCATCAATTGATAACAAGTTCTTGGAATGATTTTAGTTAAAGACACTCGAAACATGCTCTATTGAGACTGATAACGTAAGAATAAGGAACAAGCAGTCATCAGTAGTCTGTAGCTATTTTGTCGGGATTTTCCGTACATTTCCCATTCTTGACGTAGGCTGGAAAATCTACCAATGTTTTGGCAAAGCTTAGGAAATCATCTGGATCTGAAAAGGGTATTTACAAAAGGATCTAGGGAGCAAAAATCATTAATGAATTCATTTACTTCATGTCCATAATGGAAGAAAATGTAAGCTTGATGCGAACGTTGAGCATGCACATTCAAAGCATGGAAGGCAATAGTAGAACCTCAAAAAAATCAACGGAGACTTGAAGGTTGAAGCTGACCTGGTAACATTGAGTGACAACATCGATGCAAAATCCAAGATGCATTCCAATGGCTAAAAACAGGAAAGGGTTCTGTGTACAATTGATTTACATTCACTTTATGAATGCTTTCCATTTAGCCTTTTCTTCTTTAGTTTCATGACAAGAACATGATGCCACTGAACATCTTTTATGACATGTTTTTACGGGACTACTAGTAGAATTTTTTCGTCGATTTGAAAGAAGTATAATAGCCATAAAGAAAGATATTGAAAAAGTGGTAAGATGGAGAAAGAAAAATGAGGATTTTGACGATTTTCTGCCTCGTACGACTTGATTTTCACGATAAAATAGTATCGGGCAAAGTAAATGACGCAAAATCGGCTGGCATAGCAGACGTTATTGTGCAGATTCACATGACTCGGGTAAAGTACTGAATCCTTGAAAGATGGCGGTTTCACCTTTATTTGGTCTGCCTCCAGTATAGTATCCATATTATTAACACCTCATCGTACTCGAGGAAAAATCTTTGTGTGGAACAGATTAATCGATATTTTTTGTATAGTCCTTTCCACTTTACAGGACCAAAGCGCAATATTCTGTATGACTGCGAAAAAGAACTTGACTTAATTGTTTCGACCTTTAAATCTCGTACGAGCTTTTGACACTTTTTTTGCTAGAGTATCATTCTACATCTTCAGTATTGCGATTTTATACACAGTAACTGGCATATTTGAACCATACTAAAAATGAAAACTGTGCGCTTTTCACCATTGGGGCAAATGACAGCTACCCAGGGAACAATTCCCGAGTTACTCCTTGCAAATGACATCGATTCACTATGGTGGTCTCGTGCTGAACGACACGCTATCAAGAAAAATATTATAAAGGCCTTCACCCGTGGAGATACATCCGAAGGAATCAGTACATCGGAAGTAACGTATTCCAAAGGATTTATTCAATTATATCAAAAAATTCTCGAGAATGATACGATATCATCGGTGCTTGAAGCGGAATTTATCTTTGAGGTTGCTAAGGATAGCTTCGATCGAGGTGTAGAGAAATACATTGTGGATGAAATCGTTCAGATTCAGGGTCTTCGACAAAAGAAGTTGAAAGAGTTAATCTTTTTCATTCAAACTTCCCTTCGTTCAAAGTCTCTAGATTATGATCGTCTAACTGATCTGCTTCGACTTGCTTCTGAGAAATGTACGATAGGTTCCAGGAATGTGGCATACTTATATGGCAAAGCTGATGCCTATGCTGTAAAGGCAAACGATTACTGCAACGTTCAAAGAGAGGGAATTATCCTCAAGAATGGTTCTGTTATCGCAAATCCAGCAGCATAAATATCTCTCTCGTGGATTTTATCGTACTGGATTTGATATTTTTACCTAAGAGGTTATATTGTAATATTAGTCTAGCTTGTATCTGTTGATTCGCTCTTTAACAGCCTGAAAAAATCCCTCCCCACTGAAATATAATTTCCATTCAAGGTACAACCAGTAATTGTTTACACGTTCAGAACAATGAATACAAAGGAATAGCAAAAGAGCTCGTGAAAAAAATTAGGATAAGATGTGTGCTTTACATGGAGGAGTTCATTTTATTAAGTAGTATGTACAATATCTTAACGTGAGTTGTTGATCCTCAGAGGAGGTGGAGACCTTACTGAATCTATACTTGTGGTGAGCATTTTTTCTAAAGAAAGGGTAATACACTCAAAGTCCCTCGTGTGTTCTTGATGCATAGGAAAAGAATGTCCTGGCTCACGTGGATGGTATATGGGTAATGTATATGTTTAGAGAAGATTGGTGATAGTCAGCAACTCATACTTTAGTGAAACCTCAGATTGAGTTCACCAAATGAGAGTTTGGGTGTATTGTTATCATAATAGCAAAAATGCTAGATTTATTTATAATCCAATTCAAATGTAACTTCCCTGATCAGTTTTCATGATGTCATGAGGTAATGTAGAAATCTGATCATTCATGAACCCATCATTCACGATTTGTTGGACTTCCTCTAACATTGTAAATGCTTTTATGAAAATTTGTGGAATTTTGTTTCCGTGTAAGAATATGCACATAACTTTGCACTCCATACACACATTTTTCCATGTGTTTTAGGGAGTAAGAACCAGCATAATTTGAAAGCTTCTATCAACTGAAAATGTAGTCTCAATATCTGTATCGACAATAGCTACGGCAATTTGATTTTTCAATGTGCTAGAGCTACTTAGAGGCCTATTGAGTCAATACTACCATTGTGCCGCAGGTAATCACCCTCATGAGAAAGAGCATATTTCGATAGGGCTAGGTAAGGGCTACTTGTACATGGGTTTATCAGAGTGATCAAGATGGACAGCAATCATGTGAAGATTCAGAATCTCATGTTTTTTATTTCAAGGATGAAAAGGAAATGTATTTGTTTCTGAACCATTTGCTGATTAAATCTACTCTATGTATCCTGGAATCATTTGAAGAAAAGGTTCTGTGCACATGGATAAGGTTGGTTGAATAGATGGGGGAAACTGAGGTTTCTTCACTAAGTAGGATGACAGGACTCTGCTAATGCTTTGTATATAATTGTTGTATGATCATTACGGTATACCAAAAGAAGAAAGTCTTTCTGATTTTTACTTGATGTTGCCCACTATCATGCTTTCGCACTGCTAGATGTCAGTGCTTTCAAGTATTGTATTTCAGCGCACGTAGAATGAAAGAAAAGAGAGAGAGACCTGTTGTTCCCAGACAAAATGGGATATACAGTATTAGAAAATTCCACTACTGAACAATCAATAGAATTGAATCCGCCTTGCCGAGTTTGTAAAGGAGTAGTCCTTTTGCTACAGGGGGTAAATTGTGTCCACCTTTCAATAATAAGGACTTCATACCTTCCAATACCTTATATAAGTTTTGGTTCCAAGGATATTGCACTTGCTGATCAGACAATTCCCATTCCACCAGCATTTCTACCATCGGTCCTTGAATCTTCAAAGCTGATCTCTCTCCATCTTATAAAGTCTTAGCTGGTATAACATTCGGTGTGTCATCCGTCCTTACATCTCTTCCTTATTATGATTCAATACTCCTGTAAGTAGAAGAAAGTTTGTTGCCGTTGTTGGCTTAGTGGCATCAACTTTATTAGTACATTCTCTTTGTCTGCTACCCCCGTTAGCAAAAGTTTTTGCTTTTATTCTCTCATCTTTCTTCTTGACTAGAATATCAAGCGAACGCATGCTGTCAATTCTGTAATTTACGCTCTTTGCCTTCCAAGCTGGTCGGTTGTTGTTAAACTTCGATTCAACTCTGATGATCTAAACTCGCTGATATTATTTCTTCAGCGCTTGTCACAAGTATACATAGATCCGATAATAACATTTCTATTCAGTAAATTTGTTGTGATAACTTTACAATGAAACTTTCCCTTCATGAATTCAATCTGAAGTACATTGTGGAAAGAAAATTCTTGTCACCTTGTCTGTCAATATACTTCTTATCTTTTCTCACTAATTCTTTTCATGTCCAAAAGGTGTGACGTAGCTTAAAGTTAGGATTTATTTTGATTTTCCAAGACCAAGACCAAGACATATGTTTCAACAACTCTATTATGTCAATGAGGCATATTCCCAAAACGAAAAAGTGCATTATGTCTAATCTGTCACATCATAAAATGCCTTGAAGCTAATCGTGAAATTAGGGCAATCTGAAAAGCATGATTGAATTTCTATATCGGAAAAGTCTTTTGATATTGTCACGCGATCTTTCGGTAAACAATCTAAACAGTTGGACGAAAGGAAAATAATCTAGTCTTTATCGTTTTCGAATTCAAGCCATCTTTCCATAAATTGCACTTTGGCATTGCAATCAAATGAAAAGTGTTCGTTTTGCATCGCTTTCTCATGTGGAAATTATCGAAACTGTCTTTTCGGAGGCTCTCGATGGAGTAAACTCAATTTGGTGGTCACGAGCTGACCGTATTGCACATAAAAAGGATCTCATACAGGTCGTTACTTGCCCGGCAGGTTCAAAACTAGCTGAAGAGAGCTATTCTAAGATTATACGTGATACGTTTACAACCATGCACAAGGGGGAGCCATTGTCGTCCGATCTGGAATCTGAATTTATCCTCCAGGTAACAAAGGAAAATTTCTATCGCGGTATCGAAAAGTATATGCTGGTTGAAATGCAACAATCGTATAAGTTTCGACGAAATAGATTGAAATCTTTGATATTCGCATTACAAGATTCCCATCAATCAATGGGACTACATAAAGATCATATCAGGGACCTGATTCAACTTGCCTCTGAAAAATCTTCTGAAGGGGCTAGAAAAATGGCATGCCTCTTTGGTCGAGCGGATGAGTTTGCTGCAAAAATGGATAACAACAATGTGCATTCATTAGGTGCTGAGATTACGATTGCAAAGAAGGGCTCTATGATATTGAACCCAGCAGCATGAGCAATCATAAATCTCCTTTTACAAATTCAAGGGGCAAGCTCAAGGTGTTCCTTCTTGCTTTGGTGAGAAACTAGACATCCAAAAACAGTTACTTGATCCAGAAGTTGCAGTAAATTAAAACTTACATTATCGACTACTTATACTTATAAAATGGTAAATTTAGATAGCAGCTAATGCCTGCATAAGTGATGTGCAATCACCTTCTACTTCGAAATCGTACAAGGGAGAAAAATTGATGATACCTTGTCATTGCAACAACAGCTGCAAGAGATTTGAGATCTCATTATGCCTTTCGGTCAAGTCTTCATAATCACGAAACCTTTAATATACATTTATTCGAAGGTAAGCTTTATGTTTGGAGGAAGGCTATGTTAACGAAAAGGCATAACATTCATCAAACGTATATTTGAAACATAATCAATGTGCATGTGGAAAGCAAAAACGAGGGATACAATTAACGCTGACAGGATAAAGTCTTTTAGAGTAAATTAAGGAAGAAAGCAGCAGCTAATTTTTCTTAATGTACCTCAGTTTTTATCAGAACGACCTCAATTAAGTAGCAGTTATCTTTGTTCAAATTTTTTTCAACAGGAGATTCTTATCTCCGTCTAATCTGAAATGCGTTCAAGCCTGAGTAGTTGATGATTTACAACAAAATTGGACACTTCGATGCAAGACCAAATGATCCTTGTGTTTAGTTATACTGAGAGGCGCACCTATGTGAATTACTCGGGGTAGTGACAATTCCATTTAAAGGCAACAAACAATCAGTAAGAATGAAAAGAACTAGACATCAAAAGTGGTTTAAGAAATAATCTGAGGGTAAAGCGCAAATCAATGATTTGGTTAACTGCCAATAAATTCAGATCCATACCCTGGTGCCTCAAAAGTTTTCTGAAGCTTAGAGAACCATTTGATTGATAATTTTTTCAACATATGGATAATAGCAGTGTAGCTATGACCAGTGACCATGCCATGTATTAAGCTGACATCAACAAAAGTGGTGATCATCACAGGTTTGCCCCTTGGCTTGGTCATATCAAAGAGGGTTTCCACTGTTCATGGATTATAGATGTGCTCTATGTAGTCTAGTGGCTGTTTTCTTATAGTTACGCAAGTATAGCCCTTAAAGACGGGATAGATGACCATTGGTAGCAGCGTGTAATAAAGCATATTCACAGTTGCAGTAATACTATCAATACTCCCAAGACTGTACAATTCACCAATTTCCTGCCACTACAACTTAAAATCAGGAATGGAAAGCAACTCAGATTCATCAAGCTAATGATGCTATTCAAGCTTTTTTTTCTCACGTTTAAAAGCGTGTTCCCTGTACATCTATTTACAGTTTACCATCATGCATTTGACAAATGAATGTGAACCCCGAATAAGATGAATTCTGGTTCTGCTGCATGTCAAAGGTCTGCACCTAGATGATATACAGGCTCCCCAATACCCTTTACGATGTAGCCCATAATGCAAAGGGTGGCAAAATATGACTTGAGGTTTGTCCAGTATAGAGGTTATCCACCAAGGTACGAACATATTCCCAATGTGAGGTGCAATTCTTGATCCACACATCTTTAACATAATCAAGTTATCTCATGGCGTCTGTATCAGGTCACTGATATTTTTGAGAGACTTCTTTGACAGTAAACAGTTTGCGGCCAAAATGGCCATAGAAAACTCCTTGGTGCCAGTACAACACATCGTTTCATATGTGTAGGCCTCATTAGAGTGCTGTCATGACTCATAATCTGAAAAAGATGTCAGAAGTTGTTCTTAAAATAATTAAGTGAAAACGTGATTTGCAGTGTGCAATGTGTAATTTGTAGCGTGTAGTGTGTTGTAGATATGGTGTAACTTGGTCTCGGAATTCAATGTAGCTGCAGTATTGTCACCAGAACTAAAGCATGTGGTTTAGAGGCTACAACTGATGACTCCTCGTTGATAGAAGGAAAGACCAAAGAATCTATAGGAGAATTGATGACGAATAAACCGTTTGCTCCTAAACTAAAAGTGGGTGAACCTATTCAGCTTCAAAATGGCAATGAAAAAAAGGATTAAAAAGGGGTATCTCAACAATTCTGGAGAAGGAGGGAAAGCGTGTTATGTTTTTATTACAACATTCTCATGGAATCAAGACTCCTGGTTGCGGACAAGATCAGAAATGTTGAAAGTTACTGTGTTCTGGGAGGAAGGAAGTTGTTAGGGTTTGTGGATATAATCAAATTCTTGGAATTAACTTTAATGAAAGTTTTGCCCCGTGGTCAAGGAAGTTAGTTCTAACATGAAATGAGTTTATTGAAAAGGCAACGATGGGTACTTATCTTGAAGCTTGAAGGGTGATCAAATTCGATATTGACACCAAACATTTTTGTCTCAGAGAAACAAAACTCAAAAATTGAAGTCTCCACGTATTTTATGATAACGAGAGGGCGGGAGATTCAGAGACAAGATTTAGCGTGGCCGGCTTTATCGAGTATCTGATGAATGTTTCTGTTTGTTAGAGGTCTATAGCTCAGAGAGGAGTATCGCTTTCAAGCAGTGAGGCGGAATATGTTGCAGTAACAGACGCAGTAAAAAAATCAATTTAATCTAATACCCACTGCAAGGGATTTGAATCAAAATTGACCTTCCAATTATTGTGAAAACAGATATCATTGATGCAATGGTTTTGGCACAAAGTGCCTGATCAGGCGTAAGAACTAGTCATGTAGACACAAGGTATCACTACATCCGAGGCAATGTGGAAGATGGAATCATAAAAATTGAATTTGTAAAGTCTATTGAAAATGATTATGAGATTTTTACGAAAAATGTTGACCTGGAGATTTACGAGAAACACGTGACTAGAAGATACTGCTGAAGACTAAGTGACTGAACGTTTCAGTATAGGAAGGGTATTGGATAGTTCAGTTTAGTTTTATCCTTGTTTATGGATATCCATTAGGGATACTCTTGAGTCCAATCAATTCAAAGAAACGGTGAAACCTTTATTTCAATCCAATTTTAGTAATTACAACTTTTAAGTGAAATTCTTTTAGAAATTTCTTCTTCATCTTTGTAGTCTATCAAATTCTAGACAACATTTCAGCATACATGCTCTCAGACAAAAATGATGAATGGGGCAATGTCTAGATTTGCAAAAGAGTTAGAAAGGGTAATTGAATTTGTAGGCGAATCCAAAACGGCCTTAAAAATGAAGCGTACAAAATAGTGAAAGCAATTATGCGGGAGATAATTTAGACAAAAAGTATTACTGTGTCTGTTATTTTTATCTGTGGACTAACAATCTCATGACAAGTTAATGCGCAACCTAATGTCACTGTTTCGAGCAATAGTACTCTGTGCAATTCAGTTAGTGAACGAAAGTTTATTACTCAACCTCTGGGTACTTGACTATGTCAAAGGAAGAAACAAGTCTGCCCTATCCCAGGTGGATATGCGCATTTACGTAAGAATTTTAGAGGTTTAAAAATTATGATCTATTTTATCATTCTAAAATTACGCTGTATGTAGAAACAATACTAGCATAGACTTCCATATGTAAAAAACACCAAACTGGATCAGGTTCAATCTGATCCACTGACATAAGCACTATTTTCTCTTATCCCATACTTGGGATAGAAATATCAATAATATCATAATATAACTTTTGATAACATCAAAGTGTTTATGAACGATGCTTAAAAATCATCTCTTTTTTCTTACTCAAGATAATTTTATTATTATCTTGTTTGTACTTTTGATTAGCTCTTCTGAGCATCATTTACTTAATATGTTATAGTAACGTTAAGTGTAGTGTCTTACCTCTGTACTCTAATATAGTACAAAGTCAGGGTTCTGAATGTTATAGCAGTATTTTTCTGTAGAAAACAAAACCTCAGTGAGCGTACAAAGCATCATATGATTTTTTAGAGATTAGATTTGATTTGGAGATAGTTTTATGAGATCTGAAGAGAGGTTGACAATTCGTTTCACAGTGAGTCTCAAATATGGGCATCCCTTCAAAACCTTTTGAGGATTAGAAAAAATCATCAAAGGAATGGATTTCATCTTTTTTAGAGGAAGATGAATTTACATAAGTGAACGAAA
The DNA here is from genome assembly GCA_900642245.1 of Fragilaria radians. Taxonomy (NCBI): domain Eukaryota; phylum Bacillariophyta; class Fragilariophyceae; order Fragilariales; family Fragilariaceae; genus Fragilaria; species Fragilaria radians. The sequence continues at coordinate 7,190 of CAAAJI010000470.1, read as the reverse complement.
AAATAGAATAAATGTGTGAGTGCGTGAAAGATATAGAGGTATACAGATAGAAGCAGCGCATGTGGTTTTCAAAAAAGGAGGGATTTTATGCCGAATCTGATAACCCGGGAATAATGGACTAGAAATTTAGTGATTATAAATTTGCTTATTGTAGCAACTCATTATAAGCTTTCATGATGTAATTACATAATTTCAAATCAATTTCATCATGACTTGTCTCCATCTAATCAAACATATTTTGAGTCCAAAAAATCAATGTATACTTTGTTTTGCTTACCCAAATAGGCCAAGGATCTTGGAACAGAGATTTAATGATTATGAATGCGCTTATAGTTACAACTCAGTATACACTTTTAGGATATAGTTCTATAATTTCAAATCAATTTCAACATGACTTATCTCCATCCAATCAAATATCCGTTGAGTCATGAAAAGGTCAACATATACTGTGTTTTGCGTAGCCACAAATAGTTCTTGATTGCTACCAATTTATCAAGTATGAGATATGGTTAAGGTATTTGGATTTTTTGCCTTGTATGATAGTGGCTCCAATGTAGTTTCTGACATGAGATTTATAGTATTGTTAATTCTGCAGCGTGTGAAATTTCAAAGAAGGAAAGCAAAAGATTTGTGGCAAAATACGTTTTTACTGAATACTTGGTATCCAGTAATTTCTCTCTTATTTACAGCTGTCACCTGAAGTGTGATCTTTTATCAAGGTCAGACGGGTATGAGATAAATAATAAATTGGAGAAGTGCAAAGGTAATATTTTTGAAAAAATCAACATTCATATTGTTGGCAACTATCAGGAAATTGGTTTGAATCTTGTAATTGCTTTATTCCAGATCAATACATTCTTCTTGAGTATCTTATTCATTCTATACATGGAGCAGTTGGTGTCAAGTTTCATTATGTCTTCTTTACTTGATCATTGTGATTTTCATATCTCTCAGAGTAAAGGGGTGCGGGTTTTGGTAATAATTTTGGGTTGAAGCTTTGAGTTACCAATCAGTCCCTCACTCGTGAATGATTTCCAAAAAAGTCATAATTGGTGACGAGCAGAAGCTGTATTTGTTGAAAGAAGAATCTAAATCTAAACCAAGAAATAGATCTCAAGCTGTTACTGTATGAACTAACTAGATTATTAAAAATATGAGCTTGTTATCTTGAGGCTCACTCCCACGATTGCTAATCAAAACGTTTTATCCTTCCATCAGTTCATCTGAACGGTAGGACGCATTTTTAAAATGTCGGTGGCAAATTCAGTCGTGGAAAAAAAACGGACGTGATGTTTTT
>CAAAJI010000469.1:36302-49973 GCA_900642245.1 Fragilaria radians | reverse complement strand
GAGTCATCCATCTGGACAGCTCAAGTGACCAAACAGATTCAGACAGAGGTTATCAAGGAGGAATCTGCCATCATATGACGAGCTTGACATTTTTGTAGCAATGTCGAACTAGTAATCGTGTAGCACATGTCCCAGTACTTGATATTGACGGGACCCGTACAAAAAAAATGCAGAATGGATGTTTTCCCACAAAAATTGGCTGCCATCAATCCAACGATCGAAAACCTCATTAAGAAACAGACTCGCTTGCAGAAGAAGGATCACCAAGGAACTATCACGGATGAAGAGGGAATCGCACTAGCTGGCATTGACAAGCTGCTTGAAGAACTGAAAGAGCAACGAAAAGAGTACCTTGAACTCATCAAGCTTGCCATAAAGGATCCTCCAGAATCTAAATCGTTCTCTGAAGCCGACAGTGAATGGATTCAAGCAGTTACTGGGATCAATATCACCTATAGAAAGTGGATCAGTTATGTGATTGACGAAACCGTTCATCCAGGACCTGAATTCAAGATAGCCTTTGAAAGTGTCGGCAAAGCCTTCCATCAGCACAAGGAAGCCGGTCGTCGTATTTTCCTCAACCTATTTCTCAGCGATATCATTCTTCGCCCTGAATTTGACAATACACTGCGTATCTTTCCAGAACTGGAAGTGACGGTGGTGGAAACGAACGGACCAAGGAAGCGCAAGCTGTATGGAACAATGGATTACAAGGTTGGATTTGGAAAAGGAAAAGATATGTTTGATAACTCGATTCCTCGGGGCGTTAATCTGGTTGCTGTGGAAGCAAAGACAAGTTTCGGTGATCAAGACTTGTGGCAATGTGTCGCAAATGCCGCATCGATACACAAGACTCGAGTGGATGCTCAAAAGGCCCATAAGAGCGTCTGTGGAATTCTATCAAATGCAAAACAATGGCAGTTCATTCTTATTGATGAAGATGGTTTTCTGTGGCAAAGTGAAGAATTTCTAATGGACCTACGATCTTATGACGAATCAAAGGTTCTACATGTGTACCGTATATTGCATTACATTGTGAAATGTTGCCATGAAGTTTATACCCCACCTCCATCTACGGCTTCTTCCATTGTTTCCCTCAAAGAGTGATTGTGCAACCATATTTCAGAATGATCAATTTACATTTCAAGTGATTTATTCTACATGCAAATTCGCGATACTGTTAGACAGAATCATTTTGTATTGAGTGCATTGATTGCCAACCCATTTCTTCATCATCTTGAATTGATAAAATTAAAGCGAACGGGTGAGGCAATTAAATTGCCATCATTTCTATTCAAATCAAGATTCATGAAACAATCTCTCATCTTGCGGTACATCATATCATTTAAAGGTTTAGTAAAGAAATATCCAAGCATTTTGTTTCTCATGAGTAGTGACTCATGACTTCAGGTGGAAGAATCTCTGGCACTTGTTCAGCACTATGTGGCTTCTCATGAGTATTCTTTCCTTGTATTGTTCAAAAATCAGTTCTAAAAATGTCTTCACCTATTTCAAGATCTGTGCTGTTTAAAGGACAATTGTCAAGTAACTTATTATTCATAATTCTTAATCTCCTTGTACTTCGTCTTCCAATTGTAATTTGTAGTTCTCTTGCCTTTGAATAGTCCTGCTCTACGGTGAGATACAGAAAGTAGACACAGATAAATTATAGACTATTTCATTCTTTTTATGCTAGTCTTGTCTAATCTTGAAACTTCTCTCAATTCAATAGAGCTTTGTGATTAATCTTGAAGATTTGCAATCTTGTTCTAAGCTTCCTCCCAACTGCTTAGATAACTTGCTTCAACCTTGTCCATAAGGACAAGTTTGTTGTCCATAAGGATAAGTTAGTTTAGACCTTCAACTCTTTATAATTAATGAGTTGTCTTCTAATTTAGATCTTTATTTAGATCATTGTTATAACCGTCTTGCTTTAGATCCGGTCCTGGATTGTATAGCAATACTCTCCATTTATAAGCAATAGTTCTTGTGTCAGCATTGCAATTTATATAATTTCATTGATATAGGAGATTCTCAAATATTCTACAGGAGTAATTAATTGCAGAATATATCTACTGTTGACTGATTATCAAGAATGGAAAGATAAATTCGTTCTAAAATAAAATTATACGTAAATTATTATTTTTTTAATTTTGAGCCTATAATTTAATTTACTATTGTCTATCCTAGTGATAAAGATTATTTACCGTTGCGATCTCTTTTTTGAACCGTTAAGATGTGCCAAAGATATTCTAACATATTTCTTAACTTCTCTAGCATACCCAAGATTTAACAATCAATGAACTCATTTATCGAGTTTTTGATATCCTTGAAAAAAGCAACTGAAAAAAGTCGATGAAGAGTATCTATAACAAATAAAACGGAATAATAATTATAGTTCCAAAACAATATCCTCCGTAGTGTAGGATTTGAACCCAGAGCACCGGCATACTAAAATATATAAACTATCACAATATATTACTGCTCCCCTAATATCTGATTGTACATCTGATAACAACAACAAAAACCTCCTCCTTCCTTGAACATTTAACATGTAATTTGATTATTTTTCATTATTTGCATATCCTTAACACTGGAATATCCTAAAAGTAGAAATAACTTTCATTTTTTAATTTCGGGGACACGGAACCAAGAATTCTTGACCAAATGATGAAATTTTTCATTACTTGAAGGAACTAAAGTATATAAAACCAATGACATATTATCTCCTAACGTTAGAGTAGGTCCATCAGATGCCACACCCAATGACCTCAACATGAATCTTACTTCCAGAATGTTCAAATTACTCCCAGCAAACACCTTAAAAGCATTGCATGCAAAATGCTTGCAATTATTCTTAGTAACGCTATATGGGGCCTCTTGATGCTCATTGCACGGTCTGATAAGATCTGACAGTGTTTGAGTAATCCCTAGATTGTCCAAATGTGCTGCTAGCATATAATTTTTCCCTGCATCATGACCAAATTTTTCTACTGTTCCCACCACGCCATTTGCCAACTTAAATTCAATCCAAAAGTGACAAATTATTTTTGTCAGTGCTAGAATTGGATCCATGAGTTCCATTGTGGTACCCAAAACAGGTCTGATACAGATGTTGTTAACAAAGCCACCTGAAAATTGTCTTCTACTCTAACGATACGCCTGAAACCCTTAGAATGCAGTCAAAGGTATGCTTAAGGATCGGAATAACACTTCAATGAACTGTCTTACTACTTCGTCTTAGATACGATTCTAAAAATTAAATCTTCTAATTTTTTGCTTCATTCATACTGTATCGTATACACACTACTAATTTTGTTTCCTGCTGGACACACTCCTACAGAACAATTGACTTCTTAATCCATGTTCATAAGCATCTTCCTAAGATTCCTGAATTTTGCTCCTGTGATTGTTTTGTCGTACAGTCAACTACCATAGAGTCGGTTGGACAGTACTTGACTTAAATTTCCTTTAAATCCGTCATATTAAAATACTTGATTTCCAAATGCCTTGTTTGTTTACTTGAACTTGTCTTTCCATTGATTTCCATTTTCATAGCAGTTGAATTATCTCTGTAAACTGTGTTTTCGACAATTTTACAAACTTATGCTTTCATAAATAATTTCGTCGAAAACACTTTTGGCAATATATCATCCATGAATGTAATTTCCGCTTCCGTTTAACTTCTCAAATTCTTTTTCTATATTGACTAGTAGTTGGTGCTTGCTTTGCTCTGCAGAGTTGACTATTTTACAAAGAGAATTTATCTTTGAATTTTTACATTTCCAGCAATAATTATGACATAGGCTTCTATTAATGTTATTTGTAAACCAAGAATTTGCATACAACCTGGTGCACGACATAATAGTTACGTTTACCACTTGACCTAACATGTCATTGGTATCTACAATTGCATTCAATATCACAGAACGTTAAGTAAATTATACCAATGATTTAGCATTGGCATTACGCAGGTGTGAAGGTAGTCATTTCACACAGTTATTTTTCTGCCTTTGCAGAGTTGAAGAAACAAATCTGGCAAAAGAGTAAAGAGCCAGAAATATTGTTTCTGCAACAGACCAATTCCTTGTTCAAGAAACTAAAACTTCAATTAGAAGGGCTTCCCTGTTATCAAGATGCAGAAATGCAATAACCTCAGTATTCCCAGGAGATCTGATTGCATCCTGGTTGTAAACTCAGGAAAATTCATAAATGCGACTGTAATTTGATTGTAGTACTAGCAATTAAGTGAAAGCTGCCATTTCCAAGGCAGAAGAATCAAATTAAATCAAATGAGTGAAAGCCAGTTTAGAAGTAGAAGGGGAGAAACCACCCAGACACCTATCCTTATGGAGATATTTATTGGAATTTCCCATTGGTTCATTCCAGAGTAGCTTTTATATGTTTAGGTTAATCATTAACAATATATGGATATTCATGAAGCTAGTGAGTCAGCTAGTGTGTGAGTCAGCGATTAGTAAAGATTAATTTAGTAATCACAACTTTTAGTGCCACTTGCCTATGCTATCACTTCTCTTCATCTTTATCATCTGAATAGAAGGCTTGCTAACAAGTATCAGACATGCCAAATTTTTGTGCATTCTGTACCAAATAATGTTTCTTAATATCATCATCAATTCAACTTGCTCGACCAAATGCAACAATCTCTGTTACGTCTTGTACCCATTGAAACAATCCTCCTTTATAATATCGATGGAAAAGTGTTGTAATGACTTTTTTAAGCCTTTTTATTGTAACCTTCTTATTGCCATCTGTCTAATACTGATTAGCCATTTGATACCAAGATTGGATACCATCTTGTTTACATCTTTTTTCCATCAAGATTCTACCTCCTACTCCTCCTTGACGAGCACTGAGTAATGCAACATACAATACGCGTGTATCCTTCTTCATCTGAGAAGCAGATGGTTCTTTATCCATGACATCAACATAACAGTCTACTTCTTTTTCTAAGTATGCAGTCGGAAAACCAGCATCAAATATGTAGACTGCGCCAATTTGTCCTTAGTCATCAGTCTTTCTGGTATTGTTAATGAGTCATGAAGAGGCATTGATCCAACAGAGACAAATTTTAAGTAGCTACCTGGAAAGCAATTATCAGATGTATGCATTCATTTTACACACTAAATGGTCAATACGGTTTAGATCCATTAACCTGATCATTAAGGAACGTCAAAATACACTTAAATAACCACTAGAACCATGGAGTGTCTATCAAGATCAGATTAGGAAGAAGTTCAGTATTTACAGAACAAGTAACAAGCTTTACAAAGAACGTCAAAAACGTTGTAGATTATGGGTTCATTGATGAATTCTTTGAAGAGGTGATCAATACTTCCAATCTCTATGAAACTCATCAGGAGGCAGATTATGACTATTGGACTTCACGGCATAACATACATGCAAGCATGAGTATAAGTAATGCTTTGTATAATAAGTGCATAAATCTTCTTTTCTTACCAAAACAATATCATATTAGTATATTAGATAGTGGTGCTGATACTTGTGTTTTAGGCAAAGGATGGGAGATTTTGTCAATTCATAACTCAAGAAGGGCGAATGTAGTTGGTTTTGATTATGAAACTGCTATTAAACGGAATCTTCCAATTAACAGTGCCATTACTGCCTTAGACTTACCCAATGGATAGTTTGTTCTGCTATTAGTACATAGGAATATATATATAGTGAAACATCAGGTCATGCATTTTTATCCGAGTTTCAATTGAGAGAATTCGGTATAGTAATTGGTCAATTTGTCATAGACACGGACACCAGTGCCAGTGATGTCCTTACAGTTTGTCTGGATCTTACTAGATGTATGGTACATTTCAAGCGTAGATTATCTACTGCTGAAGACATGTTTTCTCTTAAACAGTATTGCTTAACGCATGGTGATACTCCGTGGAATCTGTCCTCACTCTCTGATCAAATGGCAGACAAGTTTTATTAGTAAGTCATTGACACTTTAAGTAACAATACTTGTCTAGATTCTACTGCTAGAAGTCAAACATTGTCCTTTATGACCCTTCCGATTCACAAATTGATGATATATCGGGAAAGCCTGCTTTGCTAATTTTCCATGGAGATGCGGTAAATGACTAATATCGACAATTCCATCTTGATAAATTCAGATCTTCATTACAGTAAAGCACTACCCAGCAAGATTGAATATGAAAGATTGTCACCATATTTTGCATTTAGGCTATATGATGTCATCCAGCATATAATAAGACAAACTACACAATTAGCCAAGTCTACTCTTCATATTCCTATGCGACGTCACCTTAAAAGTTGGTTTCAAATGCTAAGGCATAAGAGGTTAATTTAAGTTATTGCTACAGATACTGATTTTTCTTCTGCAAAGTCTATTGAAGGATTCCATTGTGCACAAGTCTTTTTTGGTATGACTTCCAGGATGTTATATGTAGCAGAAATGAAGACTGAGTCTGAATTTTCAGATGTCTATCTTGATTTTATCAGGCAACATGGTATACCAACTGCACTCAGAAGAGATAATGTAAAATCTGAAATGAGTCAGAGAATTTGTCAAACTCATAGAGATTTAGTCATTGCTGATCAATGGACAGAACCACACAGCCCATCGGAAACTCCTGCAGTTAAATGGTGTTCAATACTTAAAGTCACATGCTCAAGTATTATTGGATAGAACTGGTGCACCCAATACTATGTGGTCTTTGGCACAAGATTATTTGGCGCATGTCCATAATCTAAGTGCAAGCCGTCAAATTAACTGGAAAATACCAGAACACGTTTCAAAGGGGGGGGGGCAACAGATTTCTCCGATATCCTAAGGATCTAAGTCCCAAACTGAAGTAGATCGCTTGCATCAACTACATATATTGGACAGGTCAGAGGATGACCAGGATAAGTCATGGGAATGTACCAAGGTTCTTAAGCATTGTGAAGAAATACGTATGAACACAAGTACGAACCATAAATGTCTAGTAGAATAGAATGATAAAAATAAATCACAATCCTCGGTGAATTTCTTGGCACTATGCCTCAGAAACCCTACAGCAGTAATCTCATTTGCAAGGAACCAAAGCCTTCTAAAAGGATGCCTTTTCATCATCTTGTACGGTATATTAAGTCCAAAACACCTATGGAGAGTGCTAGGGTACATAAGGCTTCAAAACGTTCAACAGGTATCAAATATAAATTTAGAATTCAAGTTCCCAAGGGAATCAAGAACGCTATCAACTTAGATAAGGAAAGCGGTAATAATCTATGGGAAGAGGATATTTTTTTTAAAAACTTACTCATTATGAGACATGCATAGTACTTGATTCAGGGGAGGACATACCTAAGGGTTATCAAAAGATTCCATAACATATAGTATTTGTTGTCAAATATGACATAGGACACAAACCAAGACTGGTTGCTGGTGTTAATTGGAAGGTCAAGGACAAAGAAGATTTCTATTCAGGCGTTGTACGAATGGATACTGTAAGAATTGGGTTTTTCTTAGGAGAATTAGGATTCAAGAGGACTTAGCATGATCCCGACTTATGGATGATAGATAAAGCATCACATTATGAATATTTAGCTACATGTGTTTATGATATTCTTGTTTGGAGCAAGGATTCCCTGTCATTAAGTAAGTCCTTGGAAAGAATATGCTTATTGAAGAATGTAGTGATTCATGGAAGAATCAAGGCTTAGGATTAGCCATTTCTGCAAGATCTTATATCAAGAATGTCTTTCCTAAGTTTGAGAAACCCGTCAAGACACCCATGAGTGAAGGGTACCATCCGAACGTAGATGATATACCATTACCGATGAAGACTCAGCCAAGTATAGGTCAATAATAGGATGCTGCATTTGGATAATGGTTTTAGGGAAGTTTGATATTGCCTATGCCACTTCTGCAATGAGTAGATTTAACATGTCGACTAGAGAAGGCCATTTGAAAGCTGTTAAAAATGCTAGCTTAACTGAAGACCTTTTCAAAGGGGAGACTTATTATTAATACTGCATATCTAGATCACTCCGTATACTTTGTTGAGGATCACCCTAATTGGAAAGATTTCTATCCAGATGCTGAAAAAGAAATTCCAAATGACCTTCCTACTAGCAAAGGGACCAACAGTCTGGATGACTGTCTATGTAGATGCAGATCATGCACATGATTTAGTAACAAGAAGGTCCATCACAGGAATACTTAGGATGTTGAATAATTTGCCAATCAGGTGGGTATCTAAACGTCAGAAGAAAGTAGAGACATCAACTTATGGTTCGGAGTTAGTAGCGTCTAGAATTGCCAAAGAACTAATTATGGAAGTAAGGTTCATGTTGAGGTTATTGGGAATGTCAGTGGTTTTAAATACTTCAGTTCCTCCAAGTATCTTGAAGAAACAGCATAATGCAATCGCTTACCATCGTGTCCGAGAAGCTATTGCAGCAAAAGTGATGAGGTTTTCATATGTTTACACAAAAAAATAATAGATTTTTTTATTCTTTTTTAGAATGAATTTATCTTTCCACTGCCTCTCAGCTTGGATTGTCAATGCGGATTAAGGTTTGCGTTCAAATTCTTGCTTTATGCTTTGAGAGGGAGAGCCAAGTTTTAAGGAGTTTCTTGGTTCTCCCAAAATGAGTTTTTGGGTAACTTATTTGGAGTTTCTTTCTACTCCTGCTGGAATGCATTAAGTTAGGGACACTTGGAAATACCCAATTCCAAACATGGGCAGATGTGTGCTGTTTTGTCAATAGGCAAGTATCCCAATAGAAAAAGTTAAAGACTGAATCAAATGATCATAATGTAAACAGTAATGCAAAAAGAAGCATTCAGCACATTAACAAAGCTAGAAATGTAGAATAGCAGGATCCAACATTTAGTCTTCCTGTTTAAAATTCACATCATAAACCTTGCTATCACTTAATGGCAAACAAGTAATCTTGATTCTAACATCTCTCTGAACTACCATCAATTGGCTTCCTGTGAATAGTGTATTGTGTGAGCATATGGATTGTTTGACTGAGTGGGGCTCTTGTAACATTCCCATTCATGATTGTTTGCAAAGCATGGCAACTTCTGGAATTGCATATGCATTCTATTGTGATAAGCCAGACCATTCCGTTCCAGCTATCTTATTGATATTCTGAGAGTAGTGTTCTCCTTTTGTCTTTTTCAATATCATTTTCGGATTTGGCTTTTCGGGACTATCCACTCACCAAAGGCGTTGTTTTAGTGTTTCTATCTTGCTCTGATAATGATTGAGACAAACTTAAACCAAATGGACAATTTTGTGTGAGCAGGATTACTCTGTTTCACTTGGACTTTCTCATGTGGGCTCGGTACGTTTTTGAAGCTCAACACCTAAGTGACCCCAGGATTTGTGACAGCCTACCATGCTGATTCTGTTAGTATTCAGCTGGAATCTGATCAGTTGCTTGTTACATACCTGAAGATCTGTTATAGTAGGCTTTCCTCCTCAAGAGAAATGTCAATTTATTGCTTACCATGCACATTTTTCGGATGCCAGCTTTCCTCAGTGTACTCCTAGACCTGTCTTCCGGTAACTGTAGTCCCCACTCATGAATTTTATCATGTCTTTGGGGTTTTCTCATTGGCTTGTATGATGTTTAAATATTTCATCAACAAAGGCAGTGTTGGTCACGTTTGTTGTTAGGCTATTGAGTAGATGGATACAGCGAACAAGTTGCTTCCTTGTTGAATTTTTGAAGAAGGATATTAGGGAGAATTGTCCACATATTCGGGCTATTTCCTCTTGATCTGTTCCGTAATAAGGATTGTTAAAAGTATTGTAATATTTCCATTCTCTCAGTGATAAAGTGATAGCTACATGATGCTGCTGCTGCATGTTCTTTAGCAGGTGACTGTGCATATAAACTACTGTTTAATGTACTCCAAAGAACTCTCTGAGTACTGTCACTATTGGCAGGATCCTATCATAGTGTGTTTTGGCATCGTAGTTGATGTGCCCATATTTGATCCTTGTGATTCTGGGATAATTTAGTTGTACTAGTTCAGTTACTTTTGGTGTTTTCAATGTTTTTGTTCATTTGCTTCCAAACTGGCTTTCATTGAGTTGATTTGCTTCGCATCAAGGAAGATTGCATTTTTCCATTTAATTGCTAGAACTGCATTGAGATTGCACTGATAAATGTGGATATTCTGGACAGCTATACAGCCTGCTTTCTTGGGGATACAATTGTTGTATCTTTGCCGCTAAGTATGACTACTGCCATGTCTCCAAACGTCGTTGATCAGTGGAATGTGAAGGTATAATAGGTGTTGCTGTTTTTGGTAAATCCGAGTATCTAGTACCAGTTGAGTGTCTTGTGGAGCATATATTGTCCCAATTAAGGCTTTGCGGTGTCCAAGATGGACTCCAACATGAGGATATTGACTTAGATTCTCTCCAATGTTTTAAATTTGTTAATCCCTTGGTTATTGGTATTTTCCAAAACATCGCTTGTGACTTTACCTCTCCTACACTGCTCTGTGAAGTTACACCTTCTATTGGAATTTCATAATACTGTTCTCGATTGATGATATTCTCCAGCTCTGGAGCCATGAACAGACAACCATGTGCTTGAGAAAAATGTAACAGGTTATGATCTCTGAAAACTCTTATTATGTTGTCCAACTCAGACTTCAACCTGAGGAATTTGATCAGTTTCTGATTAGTCATTGCATATTTGATCTTCGTAAACATTTGTTTGATGTATGTACTCTGTATCTGACTCTTGAGCTTGTTTTCTTGACGTTTTGTATCTTTGGAGTCTGGTAATTCTTTCAGCTGTGATATTATTTGTTTCAACCATAGCTTTTTCTGCTATGGGATCCTTTCACCAAATAAGAATATCATTCACATGTGTAGCGAATATTCATAGTGCAATGTCTTATCTATATCAATCGATCCCGGTCAGAAAAGACTTGAATCATTCAAATCTTCAGCACTCTCTACATTGAGTAGCAACTAGGAACAAAAGGCTCATAAAGGCATACAATTTGAAGTTATACTCAAAATATGATTTGGGTAAGCACAGAATCAAAAGAAGCTTTTGTATTCCATTGATGATATGCTAGAGAGGACATCCATCTAAGTAGGTTCCATATTCAAAGCGGTAGTTGATTAATTATGGACGTGAAAGCGTAATAGTGAAAGATGCAACAAGTGGACTTTTTCCCAATAATTGCTTCAATCAAATAAGTTATTTATAAAGGCATAGACATGAGCAAAAGTCTCAAAAATTAAGGAATCATCTGAATTCGTGCTTAAATTAAAAGGAGATTTTACGCTTTTCTTCTCTAGTAGCCTAGATTTTGTGTAACCCTCAAGTTAAGTTATGACGATAGCGGAAGAATGATTGTTATTACTTCGTGAAGATTCGATTCAAAGGACTGGGGTTAATAGTGCTTGAGGACAAAGTAACATGAGTTAAAATCCTTAGTTAAGACAACTTTATATCAATAGGAAAATTTCATATTATGATCACGAAGATAAACCAACGATCCTCTCATTTCTAACATCCATCCTTCTTCTCCTGCAATCTCACCTTTATTGAAAGGCAATTTTCTAGCCTCTCAAATATTTAAGAAATAATTAGTGGTACCGCTTTAACTCTAAACTTATTCTAAACGAGAAGTAGATAATGATAATCAGCAAGCCAATTCTGGATATTTCCATGACATTGATGTTTTCAGACCATTTACTTGATGTCATTACTTTATACTTGGTGTGACAACACTGGGGTTTTGACGTAGACAAGGCATACCGTTCAGCAGCATTGTAAATCTTATTGGCACTAAGCATGTCGTGGAGTGCAGACAATGGAATTTCTAGATTCGCCTGATCTCGATGCTGCCTTAATTCGTTGAGAAACAATAATAGGTTAGTTTGACGCCTTCCCGCCTCCTCGAGACGCATAGTTATCGTTTCTAAACGCACATTTGTCTCCTTCAGACTCATCACTTCCTTTTGTAGACGCGCTATTGCGTCCTTCAGATGTATGATTGACTTTTCTTGATGCTCCTCTTCCTCCTTCAGATGCATGGCTGAAGTTTCTTGATGTTCCTCTTCCTCCTTCCGACGAATGGTTGGACTTTCTTTACGTTCCTCTGTCTCCTTTATGGTTGCCTTTTCTAGACGCTCCATTGCGTCCTTCAGATGCATGATTACCTTTTCTAGATGCTCCTCTGCCTCCCTCAAACTTTGCTTAGACTTCTCGAGTATCCTGATAAGACAAGAACCTATTACACCTTCTGCACCTTCAACCTTCTCAATCCTTTCATATTATATTTCATGAGCTTCGTAATAATTACCTCTTCAGCATTATGCAGTAAATCATCAACTCACCATTTAGTTAATTCTGTAGCCACTTCAAAGATGTTCATCTTTCTCACCCATTCTTCCTCCATTTTCCTAAATTAATAATGTCAACCGGAATGAAGTACAAAATCAGAAAATGCAACCTTTTTGTCAGTTTTGTTCGACTTCGGAATTTTCCTTCTTAACCTAACATTTCCGTTCGATCTTGGCTTAACATTTCCGTTCGACCTTAACTTAACATTTCCGTTCGACCTTAACTTAACATTTCCGTTCGACCTTCACTTAAAATTTCCTTTCGATCTCTCTAAAAAACTAACCTGTCACAAATATCAACGATAGAAAGTTAGGGGATCAGTTATGCACGACCCAAACACGATACATGTTTAAAAATTGACGTCACCCTTTTTATAATACTTCCCTTGCCAACGCCTTGTTGTTCGTTTGAAACTTTCCAAAAGCATCTTGAACCATTATGCTGTCAGATCTCACTGCTGTGTAAATCGTCGTTGTTATCGAAATTATGGATGTGTTGTCGTACGAGTACAGACTGAATTTTTTGGGAAATTTGGCAATTCCATCAAAAGTGTGATTATATAGGAGTGAACCATCAAATTAATTCACATGCTTCAGGTCTATTCCATTTCACCGAAAAAATGGGTTTTATTTTTGGCACCTTGATTACAAGGAGCATTAACTCTAGAATTCATTTATCCGATACATTCATCCATGAGCGTAGTAATGTGAGGTCGCATAGGCACTAGCTTTCCGACAGCGAGTTTAGCAATGTATTTCTTTGACCTCGTACTGTATTTTTGTTTTGCAGTGTTACCATCGAATCTCGTACTAAAACATGTTTCGGTTTTTTATAAACAAACAGAGCATTTAAAATATATATCCAGATATCATAAGAATCTTTCCTGAAGTTTTGATTTCACACATTTACACACAATCAGAGTAGCATCCTATACCGCTGAAAAATCGCAAAAACTTCAATTTGTTCCTTCAAATATGAACTGTCTCACTATCACCTTCTATCCTTGAAAGGTTTCTCTCTCTCTCTCTACCTTCTGTAGTAATACAAAAGAATCTCAAGAAAATGTAAAATGAATGGTCATATAAATTAGTGAGCTATTTCTCCGTGATGCACCCTTTTCATCTCCTTCTCAACGGTCTTTTCATCTCCTTCTCAACGGTCGCTTTTTCGCTCAAGAATATTCCTTACAACGGATCTGATAGAAAATTGAAGGCAAAATATTTCTTCAACTGATGTAGTACTCTTTGAAAATTAATATTAATTAATAAGTGCACCTCTCATCACTCTTTCCAGCGC
>CAAAJI010000469.1:7156-17614 GCA_900642245.1 Fragilaria radians | reverse complement strand
TTGCTTATTCAACGTATCAACCTCACCGAAAAATCATTTGCAATATCTGGGACACCAGGCATCGGAAAGTCACTATTCTTTGTCTACATCTTGTACCGATTGATGAATGACTTTCAAACAAAAACTCTATCTTGGATGTCAAAACGGGTCGTTTATCAAATGGGCTCGACGTACGAATGCTTTGACTTGCAGCAACAACTCGTCACCGCGAGTTGATGCGGCGAGATTAGTTCGGGAAAAATACATTTTACGTTATTGATGGACCAATGTCTGTGCCGCTCGTTACGTCTTGTGTTGTATTGTTCATTTCCTCCCCCCCCCCCCCGTTCGGAATGGTACAAGAAATTCGTGAGGAAGAAGATGGCAAAGGAATGGTACTTTCCTGTTTGGACTCTGGCCGAGTTACAGGCTTGTCAGTGCCACTGCTATCCGCTTGTGCCAATTGAAATGCTCCAAGAAAGGTATCGTATCTGTGGTGGTGTTGCTCGCCTTGTATTTCATAAGGATTATTCTATTCCAGTGCCAAAGGAAATACAAAGTGCTTTGAAAGACGTTAATGCTGTTTGCAGGGTCAAATATGTCGGAGAGGCAACAAACATTTCTCCATCATCACATGTGTGCTGCTGCAACTAATGGTGGGAGATGATGAGTATGGCAATGCTTACCAGTTTACCGATTTGGATGTGGCGTCAGAGTATGTTGGGGAACAATTGTGGATATGTCATTCTTTTCGAATGATTGCCAATCTGCAAGAAATGTTCCGCGGTAGCCCCAACAAGATTTCAAGACATTTGTTTGAGATATATGGGCATTTGGTTTTTTCTGTCGGGGGGCGAACTCTCAAATGTAGATGCTTGGAAAGCGGTACCGTTACCGATATTACGTTGGATGTTCTCCATAGACAAAGAATTACATTTGGAAATGATACCATCCCTACTGCTAAAGACATTTTGGGCAACTACTACGAAACAACAGACGATGATACTTTTCCAGCAATTGATTCTCTCAGCCCTCAGGGAATGTTCCAATTCACAGTTGCTGCCGAACATTCAATTTGCGGGATTCAAATGTTACGAGGATTGTGCGAGTTGTACGATGAAGCGAAACTCTACTTTGTTGTTCCTCCACATTGGTTTGCAGCCTTTACGAAGCAGGGTTTTAAATCAGAAGCGGGCTCAGCCGATGTGACCGAAATCCCTAAATTGAAGCAATATGCTTAGAACTCCCAATCATACAATAAACTTCTTGATGTATTTTTTTAAGTTTCTTTCCTTTGCTTGATTGATCGATTTGAATGTTAAACTTGCACTTGTTCCTTAGCGTAAGTTGTTGCTTTGAGATGAATATTGGATAATAATCTCTTTCTCCTTGCTCATTTAATACGTCTACTATTGATTTTTAAAATTTCGTAATTCCACTTCAAAGCCCCAATAAACCAAAAACGGTGACCTATCACAATGGCCTAGTTTCTCTACTGTTGCAACAAGATCCCTACTTAATATAGCTTTTGATGATATTAAAGGTTAACTTCACAGCAACAGGAAGTAGATTGATTGGTCCTTTGTGTTGTATTGTAGTATTTCATGTTGACATATAATGATTCATTTTTTTATTAGTGGGTTAGGGGTCAGGTTATTTGAAGCAATGCTGCTTTACAGTGAAAAGACATTTGATGTAACTCGTGCATTGAATCCATGAGATTATTCCAGTGATCCTATTAATATTGGTATGGCCTGGCATTTAAATCAAGCATGACAATGATTTGATAATCAAATAGATGATTTATCCAACAATATATTGACGCATATTTTTATTTTTCCATTGGTATCTAATGATCTGTTTGAATGGGCAATTTATGCAGCAATGACCATACCCAATCAACAAATATGGCAACAGACAGTGCAAGAGATTTTATGCCTACATTGAATCAATGCTGACGCAAGTGAGAATAAAACTTACGCCTCAATGGCAATTCCAGATGCATGGATTTATCGTATAATAGGTCAATATGCACATTATGTAGCATGAAATTGTTTCTTTGATTCGAGCTTGTGATTGTTAAGGTGCACATCATGTTAGTACACAAGGAAGTAGACCGAAATGTAGATAAAGTTTCGCATTACTGGATACGTTTGCTTGATACATTTGGTACCAATTTTGTGGCATCCTGTTCTGTATGATTGGATGATACTGACAACTTGTCAATCTCCAATTTTTTTCTTTCATACCGTCTTCGTATGTAGAAATCGTTTTGAGATTTGCTCCTAGTACATTTTCTTACGGGGACCGGATGCCAATTTAATTTTCCCAATTTACCCCTTCCGGTTCCGTTTCATAACAATTTTTTTAGGATGAACAAGTAGTTGGCGCTTGCTTTGCTACACATTTTTTGTAGGTTAGTGACAACTGTTTAATCTGAATGAGAGGCATGGTAATTGTAATGCTGTATCTTGTTCATTCATTAACAGCATTTAGAACATTATGTTCATTTGATCCTGTGGGTATCTTTATCTTATCTGGATACTTACCTCTTGACAAAGCCACATACAGCTGCTCATGTGTGAACACTTGATTCCAAGTATACACCTACTTGATTGAAAGATTGTCCTTGACTTATTTCTGGTCATTGCAAATGCTCCTATGAAAGGAAATGTCTCCTGTAATGAGTATAAGGTAATCTTGGATCATCACACCGAAGAGCATATTTTCTTTCGATGAGTTTGCATCTCAACAGCTTTCGGGACATACCTAAAAAGTGCATTCTGCTTCTACTTGATAATTCTTTTGGTGGATTCAGATTTTCTAAGGCGCATAAGAAATATCCAATTTTAAGTTCAAGATCATGTGGAGAAAGGCCTGAAAGCTGTAATGAATTTAAGAATTCAACTGGATAATGCCAGCTACTTCTTCATTATCAAAATCAGCACAAAAACAATGATTTGAATCTCCACATACAAGATTCAAAGACTTACTTTTTATCATCCGTGCATCATCATTCTTGACAGTAAGAATGACCCTTTGTCAATATTTGTCCATCACCAAATATGTTATGAATAAGTCCTTCTATACTATTTCACGTAGCCGCAATACTATCTGGTATCTCAACATAGGGCCTTTACCAATACTTGGTAAGAAGTCTTGAAAACTTGGATGTCACTGCAATCACTTATTTGTTGTAAGTTGAAGTGATGTAATCCTATTCCCCAAATGGTGGCATTTTAAGGCAATTCCAAACATTCTGAGATCTATATCCATCACGAACAACTGGAAAAATCTGTTTGAAGTGACCTCCACATAGATCCACTTGACCGCCAAATTGCTCATTATTCCCAAAGCATCTTGCATAGTTCTGTCAACAGCTTTAATTGCAAATCTAGAAGCCATCGCAGTTTCATCTCATTTTATGAGATGGTTATTGTGTAATGCCTGAGCAATTTTTGTCTTGGACCAAAGTTGCAAGTACTTGTTTCACTAGCTTCAAAAGGAATTGCCAAAGTTAAATGTGCAGTCACCATTACTTGCCATTGCCATACCGATGAAACACACACTCCGTAAATTCTTCAAAATAGTATTTTATAGACATGTCTTACCAGTGCCACCAGGTCCATCAATGGAAAATATGTTTTCTGCAAATTCTCTGAATGCCTAACAGCTGCTCAAATGTGATGAATATGTGCTGCTGAAAAGTTGTCTCTTCACTTGACAAAGATGAAAGTAGTTGAGCAGAAAAACTTGATTTTAACAAGTCACAATGAAAGTTTTGACTACTTATTAACTCACATCTGAGTGATGCACACATTCTAAATTTCTAATATCTCTAAAGAATAAACCCTAAACATATAAACTAAGGTTGAATGAATATAAGGGATATTTCCAATACCATTCCTTTTTGATCTCTTTCACTGCCTCAGAGATAGCAACATACTCATCCTCACTACTTGAGAGAGTAACTCGTGACTGTGCCTTAGACCGCCAATGAATATGTACGTTTTGGAGATGAACAATGAATCCTGTAACACTAATCCTTGTTTTTTGGGTCTCCAGACCAACCACTTTGTATGGACAATTTTGGACACAGTTTTAGGAAAAAAATACTCGTATCTAGCACAAATTTCACCACCCTTTACATCTCAAGGTACGTTCCCATTGTTGCTCCATTATTACATTTGGACAGCGCTGTTACAATAATACAGAGATCAGGTTTTGAATATTTTGTCAAATAAAGGAGGATGCCAACTCCAGACCAATACCTCTTCTGCAGTTCATTGTCAATTAATTCATAGGTAACATTTAGACAAACAATTTTAATTCTTGGAGTTCCAGGAGCTTGTAAACTCTTTTCTGTGCTATTTCATCCTCAAATTTATCTCTTAAATTGTTGATTAGATGGGGTTGAAGGATTAAAATTTCATTTTTCGTTTGATTCTCCAATACCCGACAACTCAAGTAACCAGTCACAGGCTTTGTAACCTTGAGATTAAAGCCAGATTCCTTGCACATTTATCATGATACAACTGATGTCATGATCCCAGTG
Organism: Fragilaria radians; assembly: GCA_900642245.1. NCBI lineage: Eukaryota > Bacillariophyta > Fragilariophyceae > Fragilariales > Fragilariaceae > Fragilaria > Fragilaria radians. The sequence goes on along the minus strand of CAAAJI010000469.1, from coordinate 13,080 downwards.
GAATCGTCCTAAAATACTGACATTTGTACTATTCGAATCAAATAGAGAGAAAAATGTTAAATAAAAGGGCTATTATGATTAACCAAAGGTGATGTATGCATGCATTTATTTCTCATTGATAAATATAGACTTGAGACGATGATTGAGAATGAGTCGACGCCACTTCTTGGGTGATCTGTAAACTCTAGTGACCCTTCGTTTCGGCTTGGTACTCAGTCTTGCTCTGATGGCCGATTTGGGATACAAGTCGTCGTCTTCGTCTTCGTCTTCTTTGTCATCACCATCTAAAGATTCATTACCAATTTTAATTTCTTCCTCTTGTATCACGTCAAAGTTTAAAATTGTTTGACTGGAAGGAATTCGAGTAATTGTTGGGAATTCGGCAGGAATGCTCATAATCATAGGGACTTCATGAATTATATTAATATTCGTCGGAAATTCAGAGTGAGCAATCATAATCCTTGGAGCAATAGAAGCAAAACTCGTACTCGTTCGGACTTCAGAAGGAATACGCATACCGGCAGTATTTGTCAATTCATTTGAAACTTCTCCGTCCATTTCTTCCGTCGTGAATGACGAATCTGTATTGGCAAAAGATGCATCTCCTTTACTTTGGTCAAAGTGAGATTCGTCTCGTTCAAGGTGCAAACCCTCCAATAGAGGTAAATAATCATCTTCATTAGTCGCACCGAGTGCAACGTCATCTGGTTGTGTTACCTCCTGATTCTGCTCATTTTTGTCACCACACGATTGATTCGATACTGAATCATCCAGCTGAATGTCGTCACTCGGTTTGTCTTCAAGATCTAGAGAAGATGGACTCATCATCGAATTTGGATCTGGAGTTACGACTCTTGAATCTATAGAATTTGTGTCCATCTGAATAGCTTGCTGAATAATCTTCCGGTCAGCTTCCGGAAGCTGCTGAATGGTAGATTCAATCTTTTCAATCGCTTGAAAGATGACCTCACAGTGATGCCGAATGATGACTAGCGATTCGTTCATTGCTTTTCCTTGCTTTTCCTTGCTGATTGATTTTGAGATGTTCAAGGTTTTTGTGTGAAACATTGACAACATTCACTTGTGGACCCCCCACGAAATTTGTCGCCGAACGGAGATTGTTCAAACTTGCCTCCAACAGAGTATTAACCAATTCGTGTAGATTGCAGCCTTCACTTCACATGAAAACCCAAATCTGCCACTTACAGTAGTAGTGGGTAGCACTATACAACGAAAAACTTCGTTGACAGCCTCCTGTAACCTTAATGTGTAAATATCAAGATAGGAAAGTTCTTAAACTCTATAAAATATTGGTAAATAATTTTTGCCTCGTTGTATTCACAAGACATGACCGAAGATACTAGATGAATGTGATCATAGATAATAGGATATTGGTGGCACCGATATAAATGTGTTTGAGATAATTAACACGAAGAAATGCCTTTGTGGATGAAAACTTTTCCAGTGCTTTTATTTCTCATACCATTTTTATTTTATTAATTACATTCTCATCATGCCAGATTTTCTACAGTGGTGGTTTCTGGATTGAATTCAAACAAACTACCATAGAATACAAAGTTGAGCTTCCATGGAAGATAATTTTGAAAACATATAATCTGCGGTTCTATCCAGATGAATGAACGAATGCGATTTTATCGCAATTTGAAGATTATTAGGAGATTTTGGTATCGAAGCTGGCTTCACATGAGGATATCATAATCATTAACTGATGAAGCATTATTCATCATGACAGTGTGAGGTGAGTCCTTCCAAAAATTTCAAGTATTTGGAGTGTCATGATTCTCCATTTAACATTTATGAATTGTAATTATGGCATTAAATCATTTTCCTGCAGAGATTAGGAAACAAATCTTTGAGTCAGAAATAAACAAAGAGTGTACTTGATCAGTCATGATGCATTGACCCCATCTTAGAACCTTAATAGTCTTCTTCAGATCTTTTGACTCCAAAATCAATTCAACAATTTTTGTTTCTAAGTCACGTTTGCAATCCAGAAAATAGCTTCAACAGTGGCTCAAATGGTCATAAAAAAGTAGAATACACACTTTTGATCCTCCTTTGATTCCCCCCCCCCCCCTCCCCTTAGATGGAGCTGATATCTATATACAGCCTTCTCCTGTATTTACATTCTAAGTGTTGTTGAGGTTCGTCTACATTGCCTTTCCAAGTGAGTAGGCTTCATATTTTTTAGAATTCCGGGAAAAATCATATAATTCTGTCTCTATTATGTTCAGTTAAGATTCATAAAGAATAAAAATCTTGGAAAGCGGTAGATGTACGAATTGATCAAGGGGTATGTATGAAGTTTAGTATGGTACCATAATTGGAAATTTCATACAAAATTTGTTTGATAATACTTTCCCACCATCTTGGCCGATTAGCATTTTTAGTAATGATGCTACCCTAATTTCAGTATTGATTTTGAAGCTGCTGAGTTTTTTTATGAGCTTTGAACCAAGGAATAAGGGAGGATGAAGGATACTAGGATTGAATCGAAATGCATCAACAATCATTACTTGGCTCTCCCCAGAGTAATCATAAATATACTTCCCAAGGTTCATGCTTGTCAAGCAAACATTGACCCTTAATGCTTCGGCAATTGCAATAACACCATCATTTCCGAAATAGTTTCTCTTAAGTTTTAATGACACCAAGCCCGAGTTGATCTTTAAAGCATTCGCGAGTGCAATTACCCCATCATTACTGATTCCGTTTTTTGTGAGGTCTAGTGTTGTCAACGACGAGTTAATCCTCAATGCATTCGCGATAGCTCTCGCGCCAACATTCTTGATGTTATTCGTTTCAAGGTTTAATGACTTTAGTGTTGAATTTATCATCAATGCATCAGCAATTCGAATCGCACCCTCATGATCAATTTGATTATCTGCAAGGTCTAATGATGTCAATACTGAATTGATTCTTATAGCACCAGCAAGAACATTTATACCATGTATCCCAACTTGGTTGCCACTAAGGTTTATTGAAGACAAGGATAAATTGATTTTCAATGCATCTGCAATTGCCATCAAACCATCATCTCCAATACTGTTTATACCAATGCCTAAAGATTTCAGTGTTGAATTCACCTCCAAAGCACCAGCAATTGCAATAGTACCGTTGATCTTGATATGATTATTCCTAAGATTCAATGCTATCAAGGATGAATTGACCTTCAAAGCATTAGAGATGGCAATCGCACCATCATCTCCAATTTTGTTCTTATGAAGGTCTAATGATGTCAAGGATGAATTGGTCTGCAAAGCATGCGCGATGGCAATCGCACCATCCTTTCCGATTGAGTTCCGATTAAGGACTAATGATGTCAAGGAAGAGTTGGTACTGAGAGCAGGAGCAATTCCTTGTGCAATCTTATTCCCAACGCCTCTAGTCGCGCTTATCACTAAGGATTTCAAGGTCTCACTCTTAGCAACGACACAAAAAATAGATTCTTCCTGACCCTCCAAGAAATATTTTCGTATCGTTATGCTGGTAAAAGGTGAACGGTAATACTCTTCGATTGGACATTTCATCTCGCTGTGGCTCTCTACTCCGCAAATGCGACAGAATGCTGCAATACTCATCGCAAAAGGAACAAGATAACATTATATGCCAAGATTTTCTTTCATCTCATTTGTTTCAACGGCTGACACGGCGGATAACTAAGGTGTCATTCTTAATCCATTTATTGTCGTGTTGTGAACCGTTGGCACAGTATCGTAAATGTAGGATTAAATACTGCTAACGTTAGTGTTAATTAAGTCTAGTTAAATTTGAGATGAATTTTTAAACCCATGTTCTTTTTTTTGTTTGAATTCAAGTAAATCATCAAAACAAATGTTGATAATTCCAATCCTTCCTAACTGATCTATGAGTCAAATGATCATCTACGCTAATGCAATAGTACACCAGATCTATTATTCATCGGGAATATCCTGAGACTTGATCCATCTTCACCTAGCAAAGCATATTGTGTAAGAAGACATTTAAGACTCCATAACGCATTTGGCTAATGTTCTATGAAACATATCTTTCATCACGATTCAGCATATGCACTTTCTCTGTGCTGGAACGTAATTCCAGTCTTGCCCTTTGTAGTTACGCACATTCAAGTTGCATTAAGTTTGAATACCAACGCCTTGATTTCAAAGTAGGTAGAAATGGTATTTCTTGGAGTTTTTTAATCTTTGATTTTGTATTGTGCCTTCTTTTGTTTCGTCTTTTTTCTCTTGGAACCTTATCAAAATCTTCAATAAATGTGGCTATTGCTAGCTTTGTAACTTGCATATTGTGCAGAAGCATTTCGGTTGTTGTCTTGCAAAGTTCTCACCAAATAGGATGCTTTTTTCCAGTCTGTACTCAGATACTGCATGATCAATCTCAATATGGCAGAGTTTAGTGTCAAGCCTTCTGTAGGATTGGACTCGAAATTTAGTTTGTTCCATTCAATCACTACGACAAACTTTTAAATTCTTTGTCTTATGATCAAGCTTTAATTCTTATAAGCAATTGAATTCCATATTCTTTCAAGTCTTATATCTAATTATCCTTCACCGTATACAGCTCTAATAGGCATCAATTGAATTATCAACTAATCTTCCTTCTCCTAGGTTGACTTGAATGATCGAAAGTTTTTCTTCTATTTCTTTCAAAACTGCGGCTAATATCCAGTTCTTTTCTTTTGCCTTGGAGAACTCTCTAGGTGTCTGCATAGTCTGCCCAACCTATTGTCCATGGAATAGATCTGAATTTCAAATGTAGAAAACAAAAAGCATACAGCATCATCAGTTTTTGGAAGCTCTAAAAAGGTGAACGACTCATCTGTCTGAATCTGGATGATGAGAAGCTTGTGCGATGTGCGATAGGAACAACTATGACTGAACTGACAAATGGCTCAAAGAAAAATTGGTGTGAGGGTGAAATCCATGTTCACATGCTCATTGTCACTCAATAATGTTTGAAGATGATTTAAGGTCACACCAAGTTTTTATTGCCATTGGTCAAAAGGCAACCTTGAATGAAGCTAGATCGAGACAACAGTGTATTAAAATAAGCGTATTTACGACTCAGGACGGCTATGGATCTTGTATTGAAGTAATGAATCAACTGAGTCAATGCGTTTAAGGATAAAAGACCATTCATCATTAGAGTATTCAATATTCGCAGCATCAATAGTCTGTCGTGAGGTGACGTAGAATGTCGCCCTAGGCCAAACGTGCCAAGACTAAGTAAGAGCTCTTCTCATGAAAGTCTGGCACAGGGAGGCTTCTCCTGAAAGTCTACTCAGGAAAGTCTATCCTAAGTAAATAAGCTTTCTCATGAAAGCTTCAAAGTAAAACCTTCTCCTCAAAGCTTCACCTAAAAGTATGAGATTAAAACCTAATTATTAATTCTATAATTCCTCGTTTTTAATCTCTACATCTTTATTCTACTTTTAACTTCCAGGTTAAGTCAGTATATTAATATAAACTTGAGGAATCTCTTCCGACCTGACGAAACTACGTCGACGACTTCAAACAAGTACTTTCATCCGCAAACGCTAGATCAGTTCAGACGCAAACGAGCGAACGAATTCGACAGATTTAATCAAGACGCTGCGAGCAACAGAATTCAAATTTTATCTTATTAAGCATTGCAACGACAGACAAGAAAGGTACGGTAGCAACCAGCAACTACCAAGCAACAAGTTTGGGACACCAAAAGTGTATTTTGCAAACGAAAACGTGAAGCGACAAGCCTACGTTTGTGCAACGAGTGATCGCGACCCTACGACTTGTCTAAATACGCAAGCGAAACATTTGGGAGCGAGGCGACAGTGAGGTGGAGGAAGTTCACCTTCCGATCGACAAACTATCCATTCGTTACATTCCGAAGACGATCTTACCTGCCCGGCACTCAATTTTTCG
>CAAAJI010000468.1:14065-24242 GCA_900642245.1 Fragilaria radians | reverse complement strand
TATATATACAACTCATGCATGTTGTTACCCATTCCATTTTAGATTCCGCCATCATGGCAGCATTTTCAGATTTGTGTGACCTCCAATCACAAGCGGATGATTTTCATTTGAGATTGAACGACATTCAGAACAAGTTAAAGCCAGATGGTATACGTCTGCAGAGTCTTGTGAGCATGTCATCATTCTTGGAATCATCCACAATCTTGGAACCTTCAGACACAAGCCACTCGAAAGTTACATTTCAAATGCTGGAGGTAGCTTGCAAAAGTTTTCTTCGCGCCATGTCGAGTAAGGAACATCCAGTCGTACTCATGTAGGTATTTCCCATATTGATTTTGCGAAATAGGACTGACATTTTTATCTTGTTATCTGACATCATACTTTATCTCTAACCTACCAAAGGCTGGATGATATACAATGGATGGATCCAGGGTCGCAAAAGCTTATTCAAGCATTGATTGACGAAACTGATTGGAAACATGTGATGCTAGTAGTCATATGTCGAGAAGAAGACTTCTCTTTGATATCACATATGTTCGAAGGTAAAGGAGATGACAACTTGTTGAATATGATGATAAAGAATCTAAATGTTGATGAAGTTCATGACCTGGTGACCAATATATTGGACTTGGATTCGTCATGTACCCAAAATCGCAGTTTGAGTGAATTAATATACCAGCGTACTCTTGGGAGTCCATTTTATGTGATTGAATTTCTTGACCTTCTGCTTCATGAAAAAATGATCATTCGTAATAATTTGAATGCAACTGAGTGGTCCTATGATATAGAAATGATTCGGCGGGAAACCATGATTGCCGATACACTTGTACATTTCTTACTATCCAAGGTTCAACGTATTGATACATCAGTACAGGAAGCTATGAGCATTGCAGCATTGATTGGCTTTCGCTTTCACTCAACAATTTTGATGGATGCTCTAGATTCCTTTCACGACTCCAGCATTTTGGATCAATCATCCACGTCTTTGCTGGAAGCCCAATTGTATGGCTTCATTGAACCATTACGCGACAAGTACTTTCAATTCAAACACGACAAAATTCAATTGACGTTTCAATCCATGCTTACTGATGACAAGGCTCGTAAGGCTCACAATCATATTGCTAAGGCATATCTTGCTCAAGGTGATGACGAGTCGTATTATCGTGCGGTCAGGCACTTGATGAAATCTTATAAGGCACCTTCAAATGATGATACCAACGTTAGTCTGGCTCAAGTCTGTTTAAAGGCGTCAATATATTGTCGTGAACGATCGGATTTCTTTAGTGCTGCATCTATATTACGTTTTGCATGGGACATCATACCCGAGGATGAGAAATGGTCAAGGAACTACGATATAACCCTGTCGTTAAGCATCGCATTGGCTAAAGTTGAGATGATTTTGGGAAACTTTGAAGCATGTCGTCAATTCAATAAAGAAGTTCTGAAGCACGCACGTTCAGTTGAGGACCAGCTTGAAGCACTTGAAACCAGCATTGAAGAGGCAATTGCAGATGCTAGAACAAAGGATTGTGAAGTTGCACTCTATGAGGCCTTAACTGTGATTAATATCAGGATTCCAAGAAACATTTCTAAATTCAACATTCTGCGAAAGCTTATTTTAGTAAAAGCCATGTTGCGCGGAAAATCAAATGACTTTATTCTTGGCATGTCAATGATGACCGATACAACTAAAGTTGTTGCTGTAAAGCTCTTGATGTTTGGCGCAGTTTTTGGACTACGCAGTAACAACGAGAAGCATTCCATCTATTGTTCACTTGTGGCTATTGAGCTAAGTATGAAGTTTGGGCTGTCCAAGTATACCGCAGATGCATTTGCAATTTACAGTGTGGCATTATTAGTTCTAGGGAAGCTCTCTATTGCTTATGAATTTGCTAACTTAGCTCGAACGCTGAACGAGCAACTAAAATGTCGAGATGCAGGATCTATTTCAATCCTCTTGGTGAATAACATGGTTACTCATTGGAAGGAGCCCATTCGAGATCTTATTGAACCTACAAATATTGCAATTCAAGCATGCATGGAAACTGGAGACCTAAGTTTTGGGATTTTTGGTACCGCTATACTAATGGGGCTTCGTACTTGTGCCGGTCATCATTTAGAAGTTCTCAGAGAGGATTTCAATGAACTATATTCAAATTACAAGTGTTACAGAACTGAGCGATGTTGGAGAATTTTAGAACCCAACATACAATTCATTATTAATCTCTCATCTGGAGGCTTGGAAGATCGCAAAGTTTTGACTGAGCTATCCGGTGAGGTTATGATTGAAGCGGAATATATTCAAAATGCTATTGCATCAAAGAGTGAAGTACTCCTACCTTTACTATATGTGTTGAAAATTCAACTGGCTTTTTATTTCAATCAGTTTATTCTTGGAGAAGTAGTATTGCAACGGATGGAAGCGTTCAAAAAGATACTCAGCTATGGCTTTAATTGTTGCAGATGGCAACTTTTTGGCTCGTTAATTTATTACGCTCGATATCATGAGTCATCCAAATGGAAGTATGTTCGTATGGCCAGAAGGTACAAGCGAACGTTACAAAGCAAAGTAATGATTAATTGTCCAAATGCACGTCCATTATTGACATTATTGGATGCCGAGGAGGCTTCGATATCTTGCTCAGAATCTGAGGCATTGAAAGCATACAAGAAGGCTATTCAAGCCCTGTCTGATGAGGCATTTGTCAACTTGGAGGCATTGGCTTGTGAATGTGCTGGTAAATTTTTGGTTCGGAAAGGCATACGTGCAAAGGAAGCCATTACTTTTTTCGAACGATCGCTTCATTTATATGAACATGGATGGGGAGCAATCGCCAAGGCAGATGATCTTAGGGAATTTACGGATGTCTTTCGTAAATCTATTAATAGTCCACAAGGAATACATTTTCCTAGTGATTTGATTGAATTTGTTGACACCAGCGACCAAAAGACCGAAAAGTATTCTTCTATGAGGAATATTGAGATTGAATTGACTTTACCTTGCCTTTAATTTGCAACTCCGAAAGATACACATTTCTCTTTGGTTTCACTAGGATGCTACTACAATTATGATAAGGATGCAAATAAACCTAATGATTGTATTTCTTGATGAAACTGTTTTCCAAAATTGAGTTCCAAAATCTCTACAATTTAGGCCGGTGCTTATGTGGCACAAAACGTCCATAATACAAAATGTCCACATCCTGGTTATGGACGTTTTCTAGCAATTTTAATCCTTTTGTGGTGCAAAACGTCCAAATTACAATCAGATGTTTTGTAATGTGCTTTGCGTTCCGGGTTTTTTACAAAGTGTTCCGGACGTTTTGTAGGCCTACAAAACATCCGAATACTGATAAGCCTGTACATTATACATACAGACCTAGCCATTTTTTTGAGACCATACCATGAATTGTTCCCGCAAAAAGAGATATCCACATGACACACACATGCGAGTTTCTCTTGAGCGATTTGGCGTAATTTAAAGATGAACGACCCTCGCAATTAGTGCATGAAGCTCTGACAAGAGCCTTTGACTGACAACACTTTTTTCTGTAATTTGCCTTTGTTTTTGCCTTAAAACAAATGACAAAGAAGTAACATTGCTATGCGTATTATCATCATTTTCATGGCCAGCAGTTGATGATGACATTGATGGTTTTTCGTAAATCACCAAGTCATTAGTTCGAGACTGTTGCACGCCACAAAAAATAAAATGAAAATATACATTCTTAAATATATGTATTTGGACGTTTTATGATTGTGTTCTGTATTTAGGTAAGGGAAAGAATGTGCTATTTTTTGTGAATTTTACAAAACCTCCATAACCTGGATGTGGGCGTTCCGTAATGTAAAAATATTTGTAGCCATAAGGATTGGCCTTAGAACACTTTCTGCGAGCAGGCCCGGTCGTTTTCTCCTTGGAGAATTTCTCCGCCGTTGAAATATTTCATTTTCGCTGACGGAGAATCGTCTCAGAGGAATAATTCTCCGCCTGCCTAGGAAGACCTTAGTCATTCAGAGTACGTAATCTTTTTTATTAAACTTGAGTATGAAATTTTTAAATTATTTAGATTTTTTCAAATTAGCTCAAACTATGACAGAAGAGCTCCGAAAATAGAAATATTGGCACAAGAATTGAAAAAAGGAATTGAATTGAAAATAAAAATTTAATATTTTTTATAGTTGGCTCATAGCAGATTGGCTCAAAGTTTCAGAATGTTTTTTAGTAGCTTCAGCCTCTTTGAGTTTTTGGGGGGTTTGGATTAGACTGCTGAGGGCACTTCTTTAAGTACTCGCGATGGTCAGTAGCACAAATGTCTTGATAAAATCGAAATGTATTTGGCAGGAGACGACAATTTCCGTGGATTACAATTGAAGTGTTCTCATCATTTTTTGGAGCTGCACAGCGTGTACTAGGCACATTTGATATAAAATCAATCCAGTGCCATCAGATTTTAAGAATAGAGTTATTCCATTCACACATTTGTCAAGTATGCCATGACAACTTTATATGAACATTCACTTTTTGTGCCTTCCTTGATCACAGGATAGCAAATTTCTGACAAATTTGAATGACAAACACTGGATTTATTTGGAAATTTGATTTTCTGTAGATCATCCATGATATTTGTCTTTTGGCAACATAACTGTTCAATTGAAGAATGTTCAAGATTAGGTTTTTCATGCAATACAAAGGATTGCACAAAAGGTTCCATTGAGATGGTATAGATTTTGGATCCATAAACTGAATCTTATCCAACAAAGTATTCAAGTTGTAATGGAATACAGAAGCAGCAATGTGTTGGCAAGGTAATTTCGTATTTTTGAATGATTCACACGTACATTCTTGCACATTTTCTTCTTTCATAGTCACCTTTTGTTCAATTGATTCATTTGTAGCTTCTCTGCTTCTAAATGTTTCTTTGCAAACTTTGTAATCTTTGTCCCTTTTGCAACCCACTACTTTATGATTTCAATATCTTCTGCATATTGATGACTGATGATTTCATCAATTTCATTAACTAATTGGCAAAAACTCATGGTCTTCAACATATTTTTTCGCATTTTTGAACCATTACGTTTAAGGAGAGAATGCATAGACTTGCCTCTCTGTGTGGATTGAAATCCTGCAGTAAAAAAATGCTGAACAAAAGCAAAAGCTACTTTTGCTTTTGATTGATACAATATTTCAACAAAATTTTGTGCTCTTGGATGATTAACTAAGCAGCTATGGAGATTTGATATTTTTCTTCAAATGCTGCAATTGGCATGGCATCGTAGATTAATGCATTGTACTGTGTTAGGTAACTTTCATGGAGTATCAAATCCATTTTTGTTGTGGTTGAAAACAGATCTAGGGAATAATAATAGCTACATAGCAATTGAGTTATACCCATTTCATCTGCAACCAATGCAAATGCTGCTCCACCATCGAATGATGAGCCTTCTTTTCCCAGTTCCAACATTTTGAGACCAACCAATATATCTTCATGCAATTCATTGTGGCAAAGAATCACACCAACAATTTTGGTCTTGCCCATACAATCTATAGTGCTTGGCAATAATAGTGTCATACCATGCATATTTGTACCATGAGTACCATCAACAATAAAACAAATCTCCATATAAGATGACGTATAATGTTTGCAGCTCTGTCTGTATAACAATTCGGTCAATGCGCCAATCACCATCCGCACCTACTTCAAAAATTCCTCCATTCTTCTTTATATCCTCAGCATAATCCAATAAACCTTGTAAAGGGTTGGCCTGCTTTTTTTCTTGGCTTTCTCACATTGAACAACATTATGAAGCAACTCATTTGAATAATCAGTCCCTTTGAAATTTGTTTTCAACAGTAGTTTAAGGTTGTACATGTCAACGTTGGTACAATAGCCCTTGATTAAAATTGCGTTCTTCTGCAGTAACTCTGCTGCATTTGTTTTCATCACCAAGCCTCAAGGCCCAATCATGGAACCAGCAGTATTCAATATCAGGGCACGATTTTGTTCCAGGTTGAATTTGGTAAATTTAAACTTGGTTCCAAACCTACAAAATGTTGCCGAAAATGTACAGGTACATTTACTTTTCTTTGGGCAGTTTGGTTCTTTGTAGCAGCAATCAATTTTCCCACGATAATACTCGCCACTACTTTTATTTTTGTGCCTTGTGATGTGCAATTTGAAGCCTTGAGATTTGGCCAACATTTGAACATATTCTTCAATACTTTCCAAGGCATGAAACTCTAAGTCAGGATTTAATGCTGTCATAGGTGCCACAAGGTTTAATTCCAATGGCTTTAAAGGTGTTGCCAATTCCTGTTGCAAAGAGACCGATAGGATGGAGAATTGAGATCCTATTGCCTCTAAGTCAATGGCAGCAATAATTGCATCCACTTTTAAATCCTCATCAGAGGATGATCATGCTGGAGAAGGACCATCTTTAGACAACAACATGTTTGGCAAAAAAACGTAGCGAAAAAGGAAAATTGGCGCGACCAAATTTTTTTTACCAAATGTCGCCAAAGATAGGAGATTATCTCCGCGGACATAATATTTCATTGGCGGAGAAAACAACCAGGTCTGCTCTGCCAATAGTACACATGGAAAAAAGTTTCCCCAATGATTTCATTGAATTTGTTGACACAAGCATTCACACGACAAAAGGAATGGTTCTGAGAGGGAATAATGACAATGAATTGACTTTACCTTGCATGATTCTGAATGGGGAGTTGCAGCATTGAAATGCCCAATGATCGTAGAGATGGTACAATCATTACGTGCCTTGGACAACAATGCAGTGGTATTCCAGAGTGGCTAATATTGTTGTCCATCATAGAGTCATAAAAGTATATTCTGCAATGGGACTACTAAGTAGAACTTTTCCCGTTGATGCATCTTCACATCTCCTTGATGTCATGTAGACCTTCTGTAAAACTTGTTTTAAATATAGCATTCCAAGTAGAGCATTTGTAGATCCATTGTGGGACAGTTATGTTGTCCAATGTATTTATACTAACAACAAGTTCAATCCAGAACTAGTCGTAAGCTCATTATCATCCTTATCCAAAGTGTAATAGCATCTTTAGTATAATCAAAGAAGAATTCAATACATCTTTCGGATTTGCAAAGTACATCCTTGAAATCATTACTCAAGAAACACCTTCAGTCTTTGCATAGTTTCTTGCCGTTGTAGGGTGCTAGACACCATCCTTTTTAGGATTTCAATTGAGGAATGTGTAAAAGTATTACTGGGGAGTAGAAATATATTTCCCAAGGTGTCTTTATTTAGTGTACAGATATCCCTTAACACTATTACTGATACTTGTTGTCGAAATTTGCACGAATACAATACACAACAACCCACAACATGTCCATTCATGGTAGTGTAATTTCATTTTTAGATTTACCCATTGGAACATGCATCACATTCGATGGGAAGCCAATAATACTCAAACGTGATGATTTTGTTGCCTTTCATCAGATACCATCCGGTGATTTTCATTTCGTATCAATTACAAGTCAACCGAAAGAAATCTCTAGACCGGAGGAGGATCCTACGACGAATGCAAGGAAATTTCGACATGGATTCATCTTTCATTCGGATACATCCAATTGGATAATGGTATATCGTTATAATCCACATACAGAAGAAGTTGATGCGAATCCAATGGATGTTCCCTTGGTAGATTCATTGGAAAGTGCTATTCGAACAATGTCTATTGACCCCAATCGTTTACTACCGTATTCTTCCATGGAGAATAAAGACTGGAAATCCATGACATCTTATATTACATCCAAAGTCTTACAACAAAGTCATCCTAATTTTCGTCGTCGAGAATTGAAACATGGGACAAAGGTTATACCAGGATCATATGATGAGGATAAGGAAAGTAAATGTCAATATGTGGATGATGGACAAGAGTGGATTGTTCCTCCTATACCGGTGGGACTTTTCATGTCATCCAGTCAAATAGCATCATCATCATCGTCATCATCATTCGTGTCGCAATGGCATCGTCATGTAGGAACACGACGCTTCTTACGGACATTGAAATTACCAAATCAACGTACACAATTTGCTACGGCTACCGATATTACAGATGTATGGAATTATGTGTTGAAAACATATTATCATAATCAATTGGAGTATCTTCTAGGTGACTTTCAATTGGCATTTGTATTCTTCCTACATTTGCATTGTTATAATGCATTTGAATATTGGAAAGACCTGGTTGCCATGATTTCATTCTTGTCACTTGACAATGTGACCAATGTCCATTTTTGGAATCATTTTTCAAGTACCTTACTACAACATATGAAATATATGGATAGTGATTTCTTCAATGACTTTGAACTTTCAGGTGACAACTTCTTTCGTCCTGCTATAGATCGACTCCTAAACACATTGGAAACATCCCAAGATACGATGCTCCACACCCAAGCATTGAACATGAAACGTGAGGCAAGTCGCTTATTTTCAACCTTTGTGAATGATGATACTTTCTACACACTTGACAAAGATTTCAACGAATTGAATGCAGATTCTGATGAAGATCCAATAGTCATATCTACGGAAGAATATGAATCTATGATATCATCTACGTCACAGTCCATTCATCGAAAATTGGAATACCCTAATGAATTGCGTTCGAAATACCCTATTCTATTCGCTGCCATGCAACCCCACGAAGATATTTTAATGGTTTGTGCAAGGGCTTTGGATTCTAAATCTGATGTATCACTTGTTCGAGAGGCAGCAGATTTTTTGGAACAAGTGGTGGCGTCAGGAGCAGGCGAAGCTCTTCATTTGTAGAATAACTATAAAATAATTTTACAAATCTATGGACAATAATTGAGACAAAACATTTGATGTGGAATTGTTTTCCAGTTTCCTGCAATGAAATACACTAAGTGGATCCTACTGCACAAATGTATCATTACTGGTAAACAACATCACACCCATCAAACACAGTTGAAGTAGTGGAGGACCTGTATCAAAATCTTCATTCTTACGATGTCACGTTTTTGAGGAAAAAAAACAAAAACAGACAAAACCATTGGTTTTTCCTTCCTTTCCAGATGGGTTTCTTCGGCAAATTTTCGTATCGTGACGTCGTTGGAATGACGTCTTCTTCTCTCTGTGGTTGTGCACAAAAAAATCAATCTCAACGAAAAGTAGAGATCGAATGTACCAAAAAAGGAATTGTACTCGTAAGAAATACAGTACAGAAGTAGGAGTTTACTGTCGATGACGTATACCAACCTTGACGTTCAACCCCAGGTATCCCCAAGGTATGTGACGTGGTCAGAAACAATCCTCCCCGTGACAACAGGCAATAGAGAAAAAAGAACTCGGTCGTCAGGTTAGTTTTGAACAAGTGTTGTTGACAAATAAGAGTACATAACCATTATTATTATAGATATCGTCGATAAGGAAGAAAAACGTAAGACGTCTGATTTAAAGGACGAACCCCGAATTGACTGATAGATAGAGAGACAAAGAGAAAGAATAAGTACATTGATTCCATTTCCTTCTCAATCTACACTAGAATTAGAAAAGTAATCTAAAAACGATGTATCGAATTGCTCGAGCTACCGTGCAACGCGTGCAGCAACAGTGCAGCATGATTGCGAAGAAGAAACGAGCGGTATCGTCAACATCATCATCGATATCGACATCGGCATCGTCATCGAATCAATGGGAAAATAACAATTCATTAGCTTTTGCCGCAGCCTTATCCGTTGTGGCTTCTGCCTATGCAACGACTGAAGATGATAGTTGTCATCATCCGATTACAGAGAGTAACAACAACAACAACTCCTTTTCTGTTCTAGCTGCCGCTGCGGCTGCTGCTGTTACTTCCTCATCTGGTAGAAAAGTCGCTTGTGAGGAGGTGGAAGAACACGCTAGGCTTATGGAACTTGTAGAAGGTGTATCACGGTTAGCACGTTATCGAACAGCCCAACGGATGGAGCAATCCTGCACCAAAAAGAAAGTTGAAGATCAATATCGTGTAGCCTGGAGACGTCCTCTTGGTGAGGGATCCTTTGGGACTGTGTATACCGCCACTGATCGTCAGACAGGTGAGCAAGTGGCCCTTAAGAAGATCCCCAAGAAGTTTACCGACGATGTTGGTTTCCAACGTGAGATGGATGCGCTGTTGCACATTCGTGAGGCT
>CAAAJI010000466.1:0-13986 GCA_900642245.1 Fragilaria radians | reverse complement strand
AGAATATACAAATGGCCGTCCGCTGCCTCTCAGTGATCGCGCAAAAGCCGTGTTCCAAATGTCTATTTTGAATGACACACTATTCTTATCAATCATAAATGTGCTTGACTACTCAATTCTTGTAGGAGTTGATGAGGAAAATATGGAACTTGTAGTTGGTATTATTGATTTTATGCGACAATATGACATCATGAAACAAATGGAACGTGTCGGAAAATCACTCCCGATGGTAGTTGGAAGTGAGGCACCGACCATCATTCAGCCACCTCTTTATAAAGCGAGATTTATCAACGCCATGGAAAGGTACTTTATGACAGTCCCAAGTAAATGGACTTCAGTTTAAGAGAGTATCCATGTGAAGAGTAAACTTGATTGCCTAATTTGATTAAAACATGATTCATTTTACTTGCTTCACTAAGTTAGGAAAGATTGTAAAACTATATTGAAATTAGGATAATTTGGACAATAATGCATCCAACGAGATCTGATTCGTGAAATGTTGATTGGATTTCCAGCGCACAAAGGTTAAACGCTATCATCTGGAAAACACTTGATGACTTGCTTTTTTTCAACAGGCTTCTTAAATAATGGGTGTTCACAAAGGTCTGGTAACGTTACGTCCATAACGTAGTGGCATGTAGCATCCTCTTCTACCGATACAAGAGCATAGGCATCACCGCAAAAAAAGCGAACTGTGACAGATCGATGTGTGCCTGCCTTATCTTTAACATCAGGATCATTGTTATCACATATCTGTCCGTCAGTATATTCTTGATAAAAATAGGCTCCGTTCCCTCTATTACTCTTCTTGTTGTTCGGCACAGTTGTAGCTAATGTTTCAAATTCAGTGACATTCACAACAAACTTAATTTCATCCTCGCGATCAAAGCCCTCTAATTTATCGTCGTCGTATTTCCCAAGAAGGTATTCAGACTGAAGTTGCTTCGTTGCAAATCCAGTCGAGTGAACAATTAGTTCTTGATGATACTGACGTGCATGCATTCCATGACATAGTTCATAGGTCCACCAATGATTGGGATTATCTTGAATAAGACAAATATTTTCCAAAGTACGATCAAGTATATCACGTATCGACTCATCGGGCATTTTGGGTCGTAAATTTGCGGGTGCAAGTTGATTGTTCTTGGATGGTTTCGTGGTGGTTCCCAAATTGATGGGTCCACTGTCATAAAAGTCCGCTAGTCCATCGCATAAAAGCGGAGTGCATATCAAAATATGATAGTGACAAGTAGTTGGTTCCTCGATGCTAACAATACCAGCAATGTCAGATAGAATTGGTATTCCATTTAACAAAACAAAAGGCTTCAGTTTTTGCATTTCATCTGGAGAGCAGCATCTATACTCGACCTTTGTAGATCGACGATTTCCAATTTTACCACATTCGTCGCCATTGATATGGTGATCGATTACAATACCCATCGACTTTTGCTTACCCAAAAGGGGTGTCATCATCTGTTCAACGACAGTGTCATGTTTGCCGAGGGCGTTTTGACTTTGTAGACGCTCCCTTGTCGCTTCATCCGACTCAATAGTTCTATGACGGAAATCACCAAGCTTTGTCATTGATGTCATCTTGGCAACAACTGGAAGGCCTGTATCGTCAATGTCAAGATGGAATTGCTTTATGTTCCCTTCGAAACACCATTCGTAGCTCCACCAACCGTTATGAAATTGAGTGCAAATTCCCATTAACAGTTCTATGTATGATTCAATTCTTTTTTTATTGTTGAGTAATCGATCCGATTTTGATAGTTCGTTCGATGATGATGATGATATTATTGTTTCTGATTCGACAGTCATTGCGGCCTTGGAAGGTTTCATAATGGCACGATCAAATACTGAATCCTTCATGCTATCGTCCTCAATTTCATCCTCTGAATATGTCCGACATACAAAAGGGCGTCCTTGACCATCTGTGACTTCAAAATATTGTGGTTCATCAGATATGACGGGAAGAACCAGGGGAAGGTTGGCCAATCGAGACCTGGTGGCACGACCAAAACCACCATATGGTGATCCATACACGGAATTGGGATCTAAAATTTTGTGATCATACTCATCGTTTGGGGGGAAGAGAAGTTTATGTTCTTGACTTGAATGGCAGAAACCAGCAAATTGCAAAACTAAGACTACACTCCAAGTGTAACAGCGTAATACCATTGTCAAAGTGAAGAAATTCGACTATTTGAGAATTCACACTAAATACATACTAGTAGTTGTAAAAGAGTGTCGATGAATAATTTAGGCCTGTGTTGAGTCAATACTGCATACTGAACTGGAAGTAAATGTATCCAATAACAACAAAAAAATCGAAAAAAAATGTTGGCATTGTTATTGTTGATTTTCATTTTCCCCCGACTCCTCCAGGGTCATGGATGTCCTACCTTTACCTTCTCAGAGGATCGAAAACTATTAAATTCTGGATTACTACCCGAATCATTCAAATCCTTTGTTGCCGAGCGTAACTCATCCAAATTTTCCGGGGTTTACGATTGTCATCAGGAACAGAACAGTAATGAAGTTGCTGTGAATGTAATTTGTGATACCGTCACGGATGAATGCATCTGTGAATCTTTATTTCAATTCAAGTCTTGTCAATCATGTTCTTTATGTGCTAATTTATCGACAATTGAATATGATCAAAGTGTACCCCGTTGGCTATATTCCTTCTCGGCAACCTGTGATGATATCGATGAGGAATACCCTACTTGTTCTGTGAAGTGTGGCTTTGCTACAAAAGGATGTTATCCCGATACAAAAAGTTCTGGAAAGAGATTGAAGCATCTAGATTATCAGAATATGCTCTTGCTTTTCGTACTAATCTTCACCTCTACAGCAGTCTTAAAGATCTTGTAACTTTGACACATTAGAAAGAGTGCTTTTATCGAGAATCGAAGAAATCTGTCGATATGCCAACTATTTCATGCTTCCGACTCATAATTACAAAGTCCTACAGAATTCACTACGAGACTAACATTAACACTAGACTTGACAACTATACTTTCTCCTTCACATTTGTATCACATTTAGTTTCATAGATGGTCAAGGTCTCTGAAGCAAGAACTTGTAGTTGCTCCTCATGAAAAGTCAGTAACGTTACTGACCATGACGAAACTTTCCCAATCTTGATCAATTTATCCTTGTCTTTTTCCAGGATCCAAACTTCCCCACTTGGTGTAGCAATTGCCACATTTCCAGTTTGCTGTGATATAGCAACATGTGTTGCATTCATCTTGCTCTCGATCAACAATCTATCTATTTTTCCATGCTGATGGAAGAAGTAAAATAGAATGGATCCATTGGAGCTCCAAAGTCCTACTAGCGATCCATCGGAGGACGAATGGATTTCCATTTGTAAGGGGTGTTCACTCCCTTGAAATGCAGGATCTAAGGAAAATCTTACACTATTTTGAACACTCCAATTTGACATGTCTCTCCGAAAGCAAAGTAAGTCTTCCGTCGTTGCCACAAATAATACCTTTCCGTCAAGACTCAACTTAAGAGCCATAACATTTTGCATAGAGGCAACAAAATGTTGCGATTTAAGGTTATAGAATGAGATATTCCTATGCGACCATATCACTGTATCTTCCCCGTTTGTGTCCACGATGCTGCTAGCATCAACTGGAAACTCTTGGGCGTCTCGCCAAATACTGTTATCGTCCAAAACTCGTAAGGAAAGTAGAGATCTTTGTTGGGATAGTAGCATTCCAGTTGCTGTTAAGGTCATGGACTGAACTGCCGTGTCAATATATTGAACTTGAATCTCACCCGATAGAATATTGTGAGTTTCCAACATGGTGTCTCCCCTAATTCCAACCACGAATTCATCATTCATCGTGACGTGATTTAATGGACCCACATGAAGCACTCGTGTTGGTTTCCAAGGAAAATTAGACAGAGCCACACCACAGTTTCTTCCGTCTGATCTGTAAAACTGAGTTACGCGCATGATTCCTGATCCCAAAGATGAAAATAGAATCGTAAAAGCTAACAAATGTAACCACAGTTTACATTTTGAAAAGGTTCTTGTATTGTGCGAATAATCAAATTCCAATGGTTGAAATATGCGCTCCCTAATCTCTTGCTCGATCCTAAAATAGGAATCTACATCCTGGACTTCTTCGTCATCTTCAGGATCTTCATCAAAAATAACAGGTGTTATAATTTGATCTATTGGACACGATTCAGACCAATCTTGACATTGAGGATGATAATCTCCATGATAGTGGTAAGTCAATCGTCGATGCCGAATAGTCACATCCTCGGGGGTGACTAGTCCACTCTCTACCATAGGATAATCTTCTTCAGCTGACGCATCGCGCACCGATTTTGACATGACAGGCATATCACCTTCTTGAACATGTGTTCAGTCGTGATCTGAGAATCGGTATGATCAGTAATGCTTATCCACTAAGGTTTTGCAAGAATTGGCATATCGTATCAAGGAATCTCATTTTTATCTTTCCCCCTATTGAATAAAAATGTGAAATTTGATATATGCAGTGATAGTACTCCTGACCTTTTACTTTTTCAATTTTAACCATGAGTTCTTCTAGTGATCCAAACATACCTGCAGACGTCAAGAAGGAAGGTAAGCCATTGATCCGAAGCTAGAGGATCTTAATATGCTGCGAGAGATATCCTACTTTTATGATTAATCTTCAATTTTCTGATTTTGATCCTGTAAATTAAGGTTCACCCGAAGAATCGTGGACGGTCGACTTGCAACAAGATTTCGAGCGTCTTCTGTCAGTAGGAGAGGAATGCATTTCCGAAGCTGAGTTAAAGTCATTGTTGTTAGCCAAGAGAAATACCGGGTTTTACCTTTATGATGGGTTTGAGCCCTCCGGTCGCATGCACATTGCACAGGGTGTATTCAAGGCGATGAATGTGAACAAATGTACTACATCTGGTGGAACTTTTGTCTTTTGGGTTGCCGATTGGTTTGCTTTAATGAATGACAAAATGGGAGGTGACTTGGAGAAGATTCGGATTGTGGGAGAATACCTGCAGCAGGTTTGGAAGGCTGCAGGGATGAATTTGGAAAATGTGGTCTTCAAATGGGCCTCGGAGGAGATTACCGATAAGGCTGAGCAATACTGGCCGCTTATGTTAGATATTGCCCGAAGGTTCAACATAACGCGCATAAAAAAGTGTTGTCAGATCATGGGGCGTTTGGAAGGGGCGCTAACGACAGCTCAAATATTGTATCCCATTATGCAATGTACAGATGTTTTCTTCTTAAAGGCTGATATCTGTCAATTGGGAGTAGATCAGCGTAAAGTGAATATGCTAGCAAGAGAGTATTGTGATTTTGCTAAAATTAAGCGTAAGCCAATTATTCTTTCCCATCACATGCTCTATGGACTCAAGCAGGGTCAAGAAAAGATGTCAAAATCAGATCCAGATTCGGCAGTTTTCATGGAGGATACAGCAGAGGATGTTGAGCGAAAGATTAGAAACTCATATTGTCCTTCGAAAGAAGAAGATGTCACAAATGCTATTCAAGAAGTTGAGGATGCTGGTAAAGAGAGTATGAACTTATCACAAGACACGTTAAAAAATCCTTGCTTGGATTATATACACCACATTATATTTGCTCCACCCGGTGCAACTTTTACTGTTGGAGGATCCACTTACACAGATTTTGCAACTGTTCGAAGCGATTTCTTGAGTGGCGCCATAACCGAGGATGAGCTCAAAAATGGTTTAGTTCAAGAACTCAATGATTTATTGGAGCCCGTACGTCAACATTTCACGGAGAACGAATACGCGAAGGATCTCTTGGAAAAAGTACAACAGTTTAAAAAGGAAGGGTCTCCATTGCATAAATTAGTTCGTCGTCTCAACCTTGTTGAAAAAGGGAAGGTGGATTCAAACAGTCATCTAGTTTTTGCCCCGTTACCGAATGAGGCACCTACACTTCAGCAGGCAATGGATGTTCTGTCTCGTCTAAAATCTGGGAAGAGCGAATCGAAGGTTCTTTATCTCGAAGATTGGACAGCTCGAGTTTGCAATTCATGCGACGCGGACATCAAGGTGATTACAGCGTTTTATGAGGTTTTCATTACAGGCTTAAAAGCTCTTGACCCATGTCTAATGAAAACAGTAAAAATTGTCCTGCAATCAGAAGCAATTTTATGTGATCCCTCAAATTATTGGGTCAGCGTGATTAATGTTGGACGTCACTTTATGCTTAACGACGTGATGGGTGACGATTTTAAAGACTCAGATGGTGTTGGCGGTGTCATTGGTCGACTCATGCAAGTTGCCGACGTGGTTGGAGTAAACCCTGTTTCCCTTTCGCTTCCGAAAGGGAGTGATGTATTGATCTCTATGGTATCGAAATTCTATTCGGAAAAGTTGGATGGTTTATCCGCACCGGTTATGGAGCAAGTCAATGCCCCGACCCTGATTCTCCAAAAGCGTGAACTTGAAGCTCACAAAACTGAGAACGATGAATACTACTTATTGGATGACCCAAAAGTACATGGAAAGTCCAAGGTAACTAAGGCATTTTGTGAACCAGGCAACATTTCGTTTTGTCCTCCGATCACTCTCGCGTCGACCTTTGCCCTCACAGCTGGAAATGAATGGGTCATTCCAAGAACTCCAGAAAATGGCGGTGATTTAGCCTATCAAAGTCGAGAACAAATTGAAGGTGACTTTTCTTGCGGTTCATTACATCCGGGCGACCTAAAGAATGCAACATCGGCAGTTATGGTTAAGTTGTTAGATAAGTTAAGTAGTGCAATGAAAGAAAACGGAGAGGCATTGAAGGCAAGCAAGGCCCTCAAAGCGTTTGCCAAGAAAGTGGCCAAGAATAAGAGTAAAAAATAGTATTCCTAGATTTTACTCAAAGTTTGAAGTCATTTCTCGACAGTTTATTTTGAAATTAGTTTACAGGGAGTAGCTATTGCGAAGCCTAGAAAATACACTTTCATGTTTATAGTTACCGAATTTGTTTTCAAACCTGGGACTTCTCACATGTACCAAGCTCATAGGACCATCAACTGAATTTATTACCATAAAGTCTTCTTCGAAATTACGACAAAATCCCATAAAAACGTAAGGCACGGCCCATAGCAGACGTAGCAGGACATAATTCTGGAAATAGAATTATATGTAATCGAGCTACATACATTGGATTGTAAATATCGTGAAATGTAATGCTGTATTTGGCAGCAGCATCCAAGCCATGCTTGGGACCTACCACTTGATCTAGTTTGGAGGGATGGCTTTGATTTTCCCAACGTTTCGCAATTTTGCTATGGAAGGATGATGAATAATCTGTCCGAAATGTATAGAGGTGGTCAGGTCCACAGTCATGATATTGTGGTTCGCCTGTCTCATAGTCGCGTGTATCTCCCGGTCGAATTCCGAGTTCCCACAAACATCGGCTCATGAATCTATCTTCATGTGATGTAACTTGTGTTGTCATACACTGATGTAGGGCCTTCTTGGCAAACCGACGCAAGGCGGCTCGATTTAAGGTATAACCTGGACCTCCCGCCACAAAATCAAAATCCTTCGATCCCTCATGAACGATAGAACCAAGAAATATAGGCTCATTTGGGTCCTTTTTCCGTTTCTCGACATTGCTTAGAAAACGACGCATATTGTTGACAATCATATACAAATCATCTCCACCTAAGTGGAACCAATCATAATCATCTAGGTAGTGATTACTGATGTACGCCCAAATGGACCTAACCTTTTGCCACATATTCTGATAGCTCTCTTCACCCATATGTATTATTTCAACCATTCCTAACTCTGGTATCGTTTCTGTGGAGAACGCTAAGAACCCATCGCACTGATAACCCCAAGTTAAGGCCTGCATGCGAGCCAAATCTCGCATCAGTCTATAGGTATAGATTCCGCAAAAGATGCGAGGACTTTGAGGAGAAGGATCTGAAACTACAACTTTTTCTGTAAGAAGTTTGAATCCTCCATCTGCTTCGAACGAGCGGCCGGGTCCTACATTGCAAATATGATCTGGTGTCAAAGGTATACTCGCCGAGAAGGAACCCAAACGAAATCGTGACTGATATTGAGAAATTCGATCGAAATACGAGTTATTCATCTGCATAATTGTATATCGAAGTTGAGTAGGACTGGCAATATAACCCAAAGATCCGTTGGCAAATCGAGCTCCCGCATGAGGATGCGGTAGAGCGTCGCGAATAGTTTCGTTGAGTGGAGGCAGTGACACATACTCCTGTTGATCATCTTGTCGTTCATCATGTATAGATGTTGGGTCTATGTTGACACCTTGTAGTGAATTGATTTCTTGAGCTAGATTTAAAAGATCATTCTCAAATCGAGCTGGATGCCGTGAAAGGAGATGGTAGGCATATATAAGAGAGATTGTTATGTATACGATCATCCATGATTTCCCTGAAATAGAAATATTCACCTGTGCCTTTTTGACGTTGTTATTTTTCTGCGTTGATGACAGCAGCATGGTCAATATGCGTCCCGAATAGATAGTGCTCTCATTCGGGAACAGTCAAGGAAAGACAGAATGCAAACAAATATGTGTTGAACAAATCAGTATATCTCGTTCCTTATCCGAGTTTGTGTTTGATCTCAATTCACTGACATTCATTGGTCCATAGATCCATACAAGAAATGTACCTGAAGAATATGAAAATGATGTTATCCTGCTTGAATATTAGCTGGGTGAAGAAACAATTGATATAATACAGAAAATCAAGATCAATCCAATACGAAGGATTGATGAAAAAGGAAACCAGTACAAACTGAAGGATCATCGTCAAACATTAATTCTGCCGCGCGTGAGCAAAAATCAGTAGGATCTACATCAATAAAGGTTTAGGCTCACCGCGACTTTGTATTGGGGAGAAAATATAATATCAATAACGATAAAGAACTATGCTAGCAGTGATATGTTGTTATCCCTCTCAAGACAGGTCAAAATATTAATGCTAGCACAATATAATACCTCCAATTATATGTGTCAAACTAGAGTTTCCTTTACAACACTTGATAGGAAAGCATTATGAGGTTATCGAGTCCATTAGAAGCTTTTTTAATGCGACTAGCACACTTTCTCATAGATTCGGCATATTCAGGCACTTTTAAAAGAATAGGAAACTTAAATATTCTTTTATATGCATGCCTTTCTTCTAGGCCACCTATCTATAACGATACAATAGTTATGAACGAGAATAGAGACCGTTTTTCATAGATGTGTAGTGTAACATTCATTGTGCAAAAGCCAAGCAAAAATCTGTGCCAACAAATTTTCATACTTATATGTAGAAACGTGCATGTATGCGCGCCAAATGGTAACCCTTTGAGACTTGGAATCCGTGTTTCTCGAACCTCGAAACGATGCCAACTTAATGTTGGATCCTTCCTCGTTTGCGAAAAATCCTTGGTGCGCGACTCGTCACAAAGTCATGGACGATCATTGTTCTGACTTGACAATAGAAGACTCTGCTGTGGCATATGCAGCAGGAGAAGCTGCGGCAGCAGCTGAAGAGGAAGAAGAGGCAGCTGCTGCAGCGGCGGCGGCAGCAGCAGGAGCAGACGAAGAGGAAGCAGTGGATGTTAATAAGGAAGAGAACCACAATTCGGCTCTTAATGATGATGATCACAATCTGTTGCGTGCAGGACATTCCTTTGGACATGAACTCAAGTGCCTGATATGTGGTAAGGGTATGGAAGAAGATAGTCGAGCCTTATGTCATTTTCTTCCCAACGATGTGGATGAGGCAACATTAAATCTGGCTCCTCATGTTATAACATTTGGAGAGGAGATTGTAGTCCACGTCTTTTGTGGCAAAACGGCATCCATTTTACCAAATGTCAATCGACCAGAGTTGGAGATTCTCTCCAAGGCAGGGATCAAAAATAAACATAGGCATCGGACCCGAAGTTAATGGGGCCTTAGCAAGAACAAGGAACTGCACTGTTGCCGCAGATGCTGCCAAGGAAAAGACGTTTTACATCGTTCAAGAATTTGAGGCTCACTTGGCAGCCATCCGAGCAGCAAGTATGAATACATTGCATCATGGAATGGGAATCATCGATCATTCAATGGGGCAGCAACAGTCATCATCTTTTCCTGGTCAAGGACAAAACTTGGCACTCCATCCCTCCTTCGTCGATCCATTATCCAGTCCAGCTAGTTTGGATCCTGCATTTGATCCTTTGTATCATCACTCCCCCATTCCAAATCATCATCTACAGCTATCTACTTCGAAAGTCATTCCCTACAAGGCATCACATACCTATCAAAAGCGAGATCCATGGTCTCTCCCATCCATCGATATATTGTCTGAGGGTAAGATTCGATGTGGTTGCGGGGGGACGCATTTACCAACAGGAACAGCGAAAGGGGACGCATCATGGAGATCTCATGTGATGACGAAACGGCATCAAAAGTGGATGGAAGAAAATGGACTTTTGGGGATAGTATAGGAAACATGATGTATTATAGACAAATTGTTTTGCGACTTACAAAATAAAGGGTATGCCCTCTATCACCAAGACAAAAAAACTGGAAATTGAATTCCAATAGGACAGAGACAAAAAGGAAACAAAGCTACAAGTGCATCAAAGTGAGAGGAAGAAATATCGGATCCGATTAGAATGTATTAAATGACATATTCTTGGAATAAATCTAGAAATATACTTTAACTTGATAGTTATGTAGTAAACCTTGAGGGCTTTAATGTAAAGAAATGTGGCTTCATTATCGAAAGGAATACTAAGAAAAGATAGAGATTAATAAAGGGCATCGCAAATATGGAAGGGCTTCTGGTATAAAGCGATAAGGAAACTTTAAGATGTATGAGATAAACTTGAATTAGAAGGACTAGTCGGAGGTTTAGAAGTATCCCTAGGTCTAGCCATGTCCACTTTTCAGTACATTCCACAATGACCAAGATTTACTGCGAGGTAACAAATGTGAAACCTACCTGCTGAAATGAAGATAGAGATGAAAGTGGCAAGCCACCAAATGAAAGTTCATTCTAGGAAAAGTGTATATACTGCCTAGTTAGAACTAAGTGTCTTTTGTTTCTGGAAAGAGAAAGCTCAGGGTGTTCATCTTTTCAGCTCAATAAGAGAGTATAGTAGGAGTCAAGTAGAATATTGGCTATCGAATTAGGGAGTCTCGGGAACGCATCGAAGCAATTTTAGCATTTATAATTATATGCATCACATTACAAAAACTTTATTTTACAAGACTTTACAGGCTTAATTGCTATACATTTTGGAAATCATATTTTTCGTCTCGCAGTTTTGCCAATTTTTTTCCAGCTAGTCGGAATTATCGAATTTCATTTTAGTTTACAAGCTTAAGTGCACCAAGGGTGAACCTAAATGACCTTCTAAATTTCTTGACGATGATAAGTCATGCCATTCTAATCGGATGAAAAGCTTAATCTTCCTACTAACACCAAACACTTTATAATGACAAATCGAAAAAATAAAAGAGACAACTCTTTTGGACAAGAGAAGATTAGCGTGTGAAACCGGAGTGGCATAGCTCTGCATTGCATCAAGTAAACAACAATGTCATGTTTGATCCACGCTTGTCTTCATTGACACCACCCCCTAAACAGTACTTTTCAGATTACTCCTAAACGCATAGCTCCTGGAAGATAACTTAACAATTCAAACATCCATATTTATTGGCAACCTAAGTTGATTGACGTAACAGTAGTAGTCCTAGTGATAGGATGTATCCTATAACCCATCCCTTGAAAGCAAAAGTCCAAGACCTGCTAAGCTTTCCCTGGAATAATGAACAGGCTTTTGGACCTCAGGACATCTTAAGTTTTTCTCTTATAAATTTTTAACTACTTTCCAGGCAGAGAATGAAGTAACAGTTTGATATCCTTAGAAGTTTTATTGAAACGTGGGTAAACGCACTGTAACTTTGATTGCGCTTTGTCCAAAGTACAATGACATACAAAGTTACCACAGCAACTTGATTCACCCATCTGATTATAAAGATCTTTCGAGTTGGACTGCAAAACAATATGCTGATACTTTGGAGTCAATCGATGTCGTATCTATCTGATGCAGTCCGACAGTGAGCTCTGTCTACACTTGGAATCTTACCCTAGAATCTATAACTACAATGTTCACTCCTTAAAACTCTCCTGTGAAAATGTCAAGCTGGCTCTTTAAGTTCAAATCAGACTCTACTCCCAGGATTGAAGTTTCTATCCTCTTTCTTTATTTCCCCCTTGGAGTGATACTTCCAGCACTCCAAGGTCCAGATATTTTCATATTTCATGCGGTTATGAATGTTTTGATATGCCTATGTAAATGTTTATCCTCGATCCACTGCAGTTGGTTATTCAGTCTTGACCGGAACTACATTATGCCTTTGACAAATTGTGAAAGACTTACTATATTATGTAAATGCAACTTCTAAGTCGAAAAATTGATTTTATGATGACAGGAGTCAATGCAATCACAGCTAAATGAAGTAATAGATTATCATCCAAATTAACTTGGAAACATTTATTCTGCTAGATTTCAAATTACTGTCCAAAGTTGCCATTTTCCCTTACATACTTATTGAGAGTTTTCCATTGTGGTCCTTGTTTGCAAATGGTTCTCTCCAAGATTGGCTTTCCTGGATCAAATAAAGCCTTCATTACCACTGCCTTGTTTGGCAATAATCAAATTATGAAACTCGTCATTGCTTTGACCAGTGTCAATGCCAACCATTAATATTAACTTTGGTCTCATTGCACCATTATTATGAAAGGAAAATGTTTGTGCTCTATTCACATATACTGGTAGCTAATGTTTTCCGTCAAGGCAACAACGTTGTTGTTGCATCATTATTAAAGGTGGCTATATCTTGCTGTTAAACAGGTAAGTATTGATAGAATGAGCTCAATGAACATTCAACTTGTTGTTTGTTTTATCTATTTGGTTTTCAACCACTGATTTCCTCGTAAGTACATTTTACCAGCGCCGTGGTTCAATGGATCGTTTACTACGTGTCAGGTGTCGATATTCGCACTGATTTTTTCCATTCCCGTAAAAAATATTTCTGAATTGCATTGATACTCATTTGTTTGCCTGCAATGATGACTTGATCCTTTATCTGACTCCCACCCTCAAAAAGGGTTGGTGTTTGGAAGGCAGACACAGTAAGAAATGTCCATTAGCATTTCAACTTGACTTGTTTAATCATGGAACCTTCCGCCATCTTGTTTACTTCTAATACCACTAGTTATTAATAATCATTGGATAGCATTATTGTCCGAGTGACCACAGCGTTTCTAGTGGTCCGCATTGGCTGATAAATACTCGTCGATGAGTTGCTGAAATGAAGTTCTACTGGTATATCCACTACTACTTCAGGATTTACGTCTTTCCCTCTGACGTATAGCCTGTTTCAAGTTCTAAAATATAATGTAACTTTGCCTACAGGAGAAAATTGTGGATTCGACATTTTTGAAACCTTATGCGTAATATATAATAGCCCTTAATATACTGTCAAAACGTTTTACAACGTACCCCATCAATTGTTAACTCCTGGCAATAATAACCCATTCAATCCACATAGAAAAGGCTACTACTCTGTCTTCGTATGAATTTTGTTTTTGGCCGAAACTTCCCCCCGTTTCACCGATCGGTTGTACAGCTAGCTGCTTATTAGTGTATCTTTCGGGCTTGCGATGAAAGTTCCAGCATCGAAGTGAAAGAATATAGAATCATCTAAATTTATCTCACTGAAAGGCTAACTGCTTATCAACTTTGAATAAAGCAAACATCGCGAAGAACTTCAACATGCAATTTAACTCCAATTCTGACCTACCCTCCTTACCAGCGTCTGATCCTTTGGAATTTCCTACCGTGGATCCATATCCTTGCGCTCGAATCACGACTCGAATCTACCACCCTTCGAGGGATACTATTACAATGGTTCCGAATGTTCTTGTCCGCACAATGATGCCT
>CAAAJI010000465.1:17970-28052 GCA_900642245.1 Fragilaria radians | reverse complement strand
CTTCAGAAAAAATCATCATGAAATTGACTTTGAGGTTTAACGCAAGATCAACACCACAACAAGAATGGAAAGTACAACAACCCTTTGCTGCCGGAACTGCAGCGACAATATTGAGCAACATATTTGCTGCAATAGATCACAAGACTCCAAATCAAAGCATTCAGTTAAATGTTAGATCCACAGCATTAGAAACCTTTCAGAGAAGTTGGAATCGTGAATGACAAATCCAGGCTGACAGTAAAGTCAAAGCTCGCAGATGTATCTTGAATATTCCATTGTAACCCTTTAAAAATACTTTTTTTGCAATATTTATAATCAAACCACCTTTTGAGAGGGTAAAGTAGAGGTAAAGATAAACACCATAGTTGATGACTATACACCAAAAAAGAAAGTTGCCAAAATGATTGAAAAGAGAGCGGAAAGTAGTGCATAAGAACTAATAGAAAAGAAGTAAAGAGCATTCAAGAAGATAAAGGAAACTTGAGGAATAATAGGACACGTTCTCAAATGCGAGATAATCAAGGTATACAGTGTGGATTGCTATTGTCATTGAGGAGCAACATGAATAAACTGAAACCTTTTTGCCACTTGTTCAAGAAATTCTTGAGGTCTAGTGACTGAAACAACAAAATTGTCTAAATGTGTTTCGTGATCATAGATGAGAAAGTAAAAATGTTCCATGAAAAGCTGGGCAATCTTTCTGCGATTCTAAACGCATGCGTGTTTCAGTAATTAGGCGCTGGGGAAAATGCTTGTATAGTTGTCGAATTAATAATAAGCCTAAAGACTTTTGCAAATAAACAGGATATGGAACAGTTTGGAATTAAAGTAAGAACAATAGAAATATCTGATTCAATAGAAGGTGTATCACTGGAATTCCTACCAACCTGGAAATTGGCAATTGTATTTTTACTTTAGTCCCTTTTCTGTGCTGAAAGTATTCAAAATTGAAAGAATTCTGTTGGATGAGCAAGTCAAAACAAAATAATAAGAAAATAATTCTTGTTATCAGGCATCTGTTAAGTGAAGCACCAAGAATTAACAAATGTATGATATTTGATAACTTTTTCAGCATCTTTTGTCTCTATCATATGTCATTGTGAAAATCTTTACACTGAAGAATTGGTAGGTTGTGCTACCGTTACAATCCAGATGAATTCCTAATGCCTGCCAGAAGGAGCAGGATTGGTTTTTGCAATGAATCTTAGCACTTTGGAATGTAACGGCTGAAAGAATATGAAGTAGTGCATACACATCTTTTCTTCGAAGTTAATTTATGGCATTATGTTTAATAAAACGTAGTTACAATGATGTTATTATCTAGATATGATCTGAATGTATATGACATTGTTAACTACACAATAATCTAAATGCGAGGCTATATTGAAACATGTCTCTTCTTTGGTCATATAATTGTACATCCGCCTTGACAAGGAATAATAGTTGCCTTGCTGTCTTTGTGACATTTCTATCATCCTTGTAAGTCGCATAATTAGGTGTTGATTCCTATATATTGTAAAATGCAATCGTGGATTATAATCCAGATAAAATTGGTTTTTGCAATGAATCTTAGCACTTTGGGATGTAACGGCTGAAAGAATATGACGTAGTGCATACACGTCTTTTCTTCGAAGTTAATTTATGGCATTATGTTTAATAAAACGTAGTTACAATGATGTTATTATCTAGATATGATCTGAATGTATATGACATTGTTAACTACACAATAATCTATATGCGAGGCTATATTGAAACATGTCTCTTCTTTGGTCATATACTTGTACGTCCGCCTTGACAAGGAATAATAGTTGCCTTGCTGTCTTTGTGACATTTCTATCATCCTTGTAAGTCGCATAATTAGGCGTTGATTCCTATATATTGTAAAATGCAATCGTGGATTAGAACAACAAAGGATTTATCTGGGCATCAAAGGTTCTCTCCATTTAATGCACCTCTAGAAGTTTTCATTTTAGGCGGTTTCCGAACATGGTTAGAATCTCCCAATGGAAACGCTTTGGATGCAGTTAATGCTTGAAGGAAAATGACTCAGTCTGCTAGTTCAAATTGTAATATATTGTGGAAGACACAACCGAATGCTCAATCGGATACACCCCAGCGTCAACTTCATCAGCAAAAGTTACCGCTATACTATAACTCAAGAAAATTAGCCGACACGCTATAGACAGAAAGGAAATGATCTTGGATTGATTGAAACTTAATCGATGTTTGATGCAAACTTTATGGGTTTGGTTTGGTGTAAAATTGTTATTTGTATGTGCCATTGTTGAATTTATACCTTTTTTGTTTCTTCGGTGTATGCTTTAAGGCTAAGGGTAGATTTTTAAAAGATATATATACAATGTTCATTATATCAGTACATCATGCCATCAAGTTTAACTATAAGATAAAAGAGTAAAAGATTTATCCATATACCCTCCATGATTTTCAAGTAGATTTGAAAAAAAGAAAGGCATTTGCCCTCTCCATGGTGTACTTAATTCCTCAACTCTTACGATTGAACGATTAAATTGATATTCTTTCAAGGTATGCAAGGTTCAAATGTAAATTAACTCTTAAGCAATGCATGAAAGCCGTTTATGCTTTGATCTATGAAAACGTCAGACTAAAAATGAATTCAAGATGTGAAATATTTTTCGAATTCGTGAGTTTTCATTAGGTCGAAGTAAGGATGGCTAAACTACAATAGTTTGATATCTAATCTAGTTAAAATAAAAGGAGTGCAAGATTTGGTTTAAAGGATCAACAACAAAAGCGTGAGAGTTGAGGAATGGAAGCCGAGGCTTATTGAAGTTCTGCATTGAGGAACAAGATTGTAATTTATGACGCTCATAATTTTAAGTTGCGAGCACGATTACAAATACGATTACGAGTACACATGTTTTCGATATCTTTACTTTACTCAAGCATTCTGTCACGACGACCGACCGAGTGCAGTTTCCCTGCCCAATGACTGAATGCATGCATGAATTGAGAGATCCCTAGTAGCCGCTTTTCACAATCTAAAGTTATTCTTAAAATTGGTAAGAACAATACTTTTCCTTGGCATAGTTATTCATTGCGAGTTTGTAACTGGAATCCAAAGAGGCTTTGCTGTTCACACCACATGTTTAATGTCATCCCACCTGTACTATTCATATCTGTGTAGCAAAGCAATGCCGACTAATATCACGTTGTTGTTAAACCTTAAACACTTTATATTTATACATATTAACACCATTCTAACAAAATCCAAAGTCCTATAATGTTGTACAGGTCTGTCTGGAATTTGGAAGATATATTATTCTTTGCAGCATTGGTGAATGATCATCATTTCTTAATACACAAATTTGCGCCAGTATCAGTCACTTCTAATCAAAGTTCTATGTTGAACGTCGACCAGAGGCCATGTTAATCGTACATAGAAATTGGTCGTGGAAAATCTTTCAGAGCGTTACTAACATGTGTGTTAAGAGTTGAACATTCGGAAAAAATTTGAGATTTTGGAACTATCGCTACACTAAATCCAAGAAATAGTAATTTTTTTTGACGAATTGTCGTTCGAAACGGATGGCTTGTCTCTCAGAGAATAAGAAAGCTTTCAACGGAAGGATTTTATCTAAAGAAAACATTTAACCGTCGTCGCTTGTTTTCTTTAGGATGGCAATCTTGATGATTTGTCGACAAGAGCTAATCATTACTCATTCTCTAAATCAGGAAGATGACTGAAATCGAAATCGGAAATGTCGAAAACGCACCCAATGAAGCCGTTCCTGAAGAAGAAGTGAAAAAGGGATTATTGAACGGTACAATACTGGAAGCAGCATTCGTAGATCCCGCATACCCATGGCCTCCTATTGAAGGTCAGGGTAAAAATGCGATTGAATTAAAGGCAAATCCGAAGTTATTGACTCCTGATGTTACGGAGGTTGAGCGCCCAGTGTCCTCAACTGGTACTACTGCTGTTAATACACCCACCACCACAACAAAGACAACCAGTGCAAAATCCGGAAAGAAATGTCTCTTCGGATGTCGTAAAGGTGCTGATCAAGCTGTTGTGACGGAGAAGGAACAACAAAAAGCAGTGGCTTTACAAGCGGCAACCGATGAAAAGAAAAGGCAAGCCATGAAAGTAGTTACTGATGACCAAAAGAGAGAAGATCGTTACAATAGAGTTCCTGAAGGCATTCTCATATACCGTTTAAATACATCTAATCATACGCTAACGCTAGTCAGTCCGCCATCAACCCATACCGATAAAGCAACGTTGATCGAAAGTATGATAATTGCCTCTGCAAAGCCTTCCACTGACAAGAGTCGCAGAGGAATTGATTTGGTCGGTATCGATGGAACGAAATGCACTCTGATTGCTTGTGAACAAAGAACAGCTATTGCCTGGTGTGAGGCAATGGATATGATGATGGGAAATAAGGAAAGATCAGCAGCAGCAGCAAGTGGGAAAAAGGTATGATCATTTTTGTATTCGCTTTTACTTTTATTATCACTGTTATCTAATTTAACGTTATGTAGTTGGTGGCAGCACAATCATCTCGAGCTTGGGGAGATGAGCAGTTAGAGGACACAGAACGAGATCACATTGAGGAGCAATATCTGAATCTTGCCGCTTATTCCAACAAGCTCATTCGTGCTGGAGCCCTTCCTGGTCAAAAGAGTAAGGGGGGTGGAGCTGGTGGTATTTACTATAGTGTAGAAGCCCATTCCGATAAAGGCGAAGATTACGAAGAAGAGGCCTTGGAATCCATCGCAAAGAGACGAGCCGTCATCAAAGATTCTTGGGACTTTTATCGAATGATTTGTTCTCTCCTTCGAGATCGACGCAAATATGACGAAGTTTTCCGAAAGCTACAATTAGATCCTGTATATCCTTACCTCAACTCCATGACAGGCCTCAACGATCCTGGTGATAATGGTATCGACAATATCGAGAAAAATGTAATTCAGAAAGAGTTACCCGCCTACTCCAAATTCAGTAAAATGAAGATTGCCGAGGCCATGGTGAAGAAGGCTGAAGAAGCTCTTCCATCCTTAGTGGAAATTTGTAAAGCTCTTGCCGGATCATTGGGAATGGAGGAAGTTGGAGTGGGCCCTATCAAAGAGCCGGCTGCCGCAATTCGAAAAGCCGACAAGAAGTACGAGGGTAATCTTCTCAAAGTTACCGATTACTGTCGAGCACTACTTGTCGTGAAAGACTTCCCATCCTTGTTGGCCTTACTCGAGCTTGCTCGAGATTCATTTGGTCCACTAATTCGTCGTGTCAAACTTTCAAGTCTAAAGTCTGACCACAAGCCACTACAGGGAGGATATCGTGATTGCAAAATCAATCTGGAACTGAAGGAGCATATATGCGAGATTCAAATTCACATTTGGCCTATGTGGACAGTCTGCGGAGTGGATGGCTTTCGCCATTATCGTCACTGCCTGGAATATTCCACTGACTCCTTTGCGGACCCATATGATGCATTGGAAGGTTTAGATCGCAAGACCAGGGCAGAGCTCATCGTTATGGCCGAAGAAGCTGTTGCAGATACACCACTCGAAAACTTGGAATGGTATCAAGAAAAGTTCATCTTAGATTATTTTGCGGAGACTGGATTATTTATGAAACACGGTCTTGATGAATGGGCTGAAATCACATTGAAGCATCTCATCAAGCTCCGATGTGAATCCCCTGATATCGGTCCTGAGCATCATGAAACATATCTACTTCATAAGTATCTGGAACAGGTTTTGAGGAGAAATAGGAAGACCCGTGAAGCCGATGAAGTTTTGGCGAAATTGCAAAAGATGGAGCAGAGATTAAAGGCCGAGAAAAAGGAAGCCGAAAAGTCGCTCTGGGATCAGATCTTTACAGACCCCTCCGAGGCCTTGGAAATGATTATGGACCCCACCAAGAAAGAGCGAGAGGAGGAAGAAAAGATGCGCAAGGATGTCAAGGCAAGCAAAAAGCAATGGCGCAAAATTCGACAAGAACGTTTTGGCTTTCTGGATTCGGCACAACAGACGGCGCAAGTTCAGGCTTAGTCTTCTTCAAATATTTCATTTCGTGTGTTAAATTTCATATATCACTATTCTTTCGTCCCTGTTAGATTGTAATGGAATGAATTCAATGTTGCTTCTTTTATATAACGAGTTTAAGTTGATTAAGGAACAAGGAAAATGATAACTTTCTAATTCTCTCACTTAACTCTAAATTGATTTCTTAGTTAAATTAGTTCCCCTCCTCAATCATAGAAAGTTTCGCCATGAACTAAATTCGTCAGCGGAAAGTAACTACTCACATTAGTAATCAGCGTAATGAAGTGATTTAAGCATGAAATCACATTGTGACGCATGTTCTTGATGAAACTTTAAAATGCTAAGTTCCCCAAAAAATAGTACCTCGATTTCCCAACTTTTGATTCTCAATCAAATTCAGTAAAGAAATCATCTAATAGTTCACCATACATAGAACCACATTCCAATAATCCATGATGTGAACAATCTTTGAGTTCCATCATTCGAACCTTAATGGGATTCATGAATTGACTCCATGCTGCCACACAGTCTTGCGTTACAAAATCATATTCACCTCGTAGAATCAAACACGATATTGGGGGGAGTCGGTAGGATGGGTCAGACATTGCTTCCCAATCAGCAATGACATCAATACCTCGCCATACAGTTCCTGAAGTAGCATACGCGTCTTGTAGCGGGAGTGGTATTTCGGGAGTTCGACATTGATGCATTTGTCGAAATCGTTCGTCCATGGATACAAACATAGTTTGGAATGTCGTGTCCTGGAGTAATGCTTGTTCTAATTTTATATAGGATTGTAGGACCTTGGAAATGCTGGTGGGAGTAGATGATAAGACACATGACAAACAACGAGTATTGTTCTCGTTTCGTTCTGCCTCACGTTTTAAATATTCATAGACAAGTATCCCCCCAAAGGAATGACCATATAGATGGAATCTTGGCATATTAAGTTTATGCAGTAATGCATCTAGATCATCCAATGATGCCTGAATAGAATATAATGCCTTATCTGTAGGTTGATCACTCTTTCCACAACCTAATTGATCATAATAAATAATGGATCGATATGGAACAACGTGTTCCAATGGGTAGAGATAATTGGAGGGGAGTGAAGGACCACCATGACATACAACAATAGGAGCTGCCTTTTTGGATAAAAGTGTCATGGGTCGTACAATGCGATAGGAAAGTTTATACTGATTGCCATCGGAACGAGGAACCATAATTTCACCAAATGTTTCTTTCCTTATGGAATTCCGTAATGGACTGACAAGTTGATAATTGTTGTGTCTTGTTGTATCGTAGACATTTCTTTTTAATTTCGTAGGAACGGTAAATGCGTTTGATGAAGAAAGGAGAAGGATAGGAAACGAAAGAACGAGAAGAATGTTTTGGAACATCATGTCAAAAGTATGTTCTCAAACGGGCCCGCGCCAGTCACTACTACACTCGTAGTGTTCACTCAAAATGTTTCAATTTTATATTTTGGATCATTGGGTACTCATTTGTCACACCTCTGATTCAGTGTACGAAACTATCCATCCACTAGATTTGTTAAGTTGTATTTCGAAATCTCCAATCGGCCACAAACGAACAAACGAACAAACGAACAAACGAACATGGGAAATAGTCCATCGCAACCACAACCTTCAGCACAGCCTAAAGTTGTAAGTATCTAACAGTATCAATGTGTTACTTACTGAGTTTGTGTGTGATGAGAAATAAGATATCATCCTTCTACAGTTTTGCCATCGTACTGACTCCTTTTGAAACTACCAAACTCAAATATTTCATGTTCCAACATTACTTCTATTCTTGTATCTGAAAAAAAAGGATAAAGTAGGAATAAAGTCAGGAAAAAAGATTTGTT
The DNA here is from genome assembly GCA_900642245.1 of Fragilaria radians. Lineage (NCBI taxonomy): Eukaryota > Bacillariophyta > Fragilariophyceae > Fragilariales > Fragilariaceae > Fragilaria > Fragilaria radians. The sequence goes on along the minus strand of CAAAJI010000465.1, from coordinate 20,149 downwards.
GTTGCTGTCCAGATACAAAGAAATTACGAGACGAATGTGTTGTCTTTAAAGGTGAGGAACATCCCGATTGTGTCAAGTTAATTGAAATGCATAAAGAATGCCTACGATCAGAGGGATTTGATGTCAAATAAGAGATATGTTATAAAAAAAACGACTTAAGGGATTACGTTAACTAGAATAGTCATATCATTTACTTTTTCGCCAATTTACAAAGATTGTAATTTAATCGCCATGCAGCATACAAGCTTGCTACACTTCCGCTCGTTCTCTTGGAGTGTCCGTCATGACTTTAGTACTCACAGCATATGTCGTATTCCCTTCTTCTGTATCATTTTCTGTGGGTGGGACAGGAAAGGTTGTTATTGTTTCCTTCCGAAATTGCATCAATACAGGTTTCAATTTAATGAATGCTTGTTTCAAATCTTGTTCCGATTTTGCACCGGTAATGACAATTTTCCCTGAAACAAATATTAAAAAGACCACACGTAAACTAACCAGTCGATAGATTAATCCGGGGAACAATTCCGGTTCAAAGGATGCATAGGCAGAATGTGCATAGACCAACCCCTCCAAACGAATGGGAAATCCAATATCAGTCGTTCCGACCATATTTTGTATCTTGAATTCTAAATGATCTTGAGGTTGAAATCCTACTCGTTCAAGGATGTAGGCAAATCGTTTCGTGGCCAAGGAGGCATTGTGAGCACTCTTGACTCCAGTGACACATATCTTACCACTGGCAAAGATAAGTGCTGTAGCACGAGGTTCACGCAGACGCATAATGACAGCACCAAATCGACGAGGATTAAATTCAGTATTTCGACATTTGAGAGCAATTGTTTTCAAATCCAATCGTACACCCAGGTTTGCTGAATTGTTGGAAGTGTTTGTTGTGTTTCCATCATTGTTGTATTATTGAAATTCCCACACACAAAAAAGCAAAAATGATTAGGAATCATGAAACATGAGATTATATAGAATATTTCCTGTAGTCAAGCTCTAAAAAGAGGAAACCACGACAACATCCTGATACAGAACAGGAAACCAAAACGTACCTGTGGCAGACATGTTCTGAATTCGAATAAAGTTCGAACCTCCCATACCATCTTTCGCTTCGATTACAGATCCTGCTAAACTACTTGAATGAGATGATGGTAATTGTGACACAGGTTCGGAAGGGGGTTTCCCAGTCTCCATTGCATTATTGTTGGACATGGTGTATTGTTGTATGAGTTTGGCAAGTGTTTGAGGATAAAACGTTTACTGTACTTTCTAGTAGTATGAATTTTTAGTGTCGTGGTTCCTTGAATTTTGGCAGGAATCATCCATCCCTGACCTGAAATTCTGTAGAAATCATTGGACAACACCTTTTTTTTACATTCCATCATAATCCACCAAAAAAAATGATCAAGCGCCATGGGTCGATGGAAGATTCTCCTACATCGATGGATTCCAAAATCAATGATATTTCTCTACCTATCAGGAACTATAGTCTAGGAGGAGGGAGACGTAGTTTACGTGTGGCACATTCACCACCATCCAAACGATTCATGTTCACAATCGTCTTGATCCTATCCGTATGTATACATTTGCAATCCAACGTGTGGAATTTTTTATGGGGTATCCTAAAGGCGGATACATTATTTCCAAATACAAGACGAACCGATTGTGCCTTATTATTCTTTGGACTACCCAAACAATTTCAACACATTGTTCTACCATCGATCGAACAACACATTATTGCCAATAATCCACATTGTGACATATTTGCACATACATTTAATATTGAAAGTACAGATAATCCTCGCAACAATGAATCGGAATGTCCCATTGATCCCCTATCACTTCTAGAAATGACAACGTTGGTAGTTATGGATTCCATGGAGGAGTTTCATGCTCGTCATAATGTATCGTACTATCGACAATTTTGGGGAGCTCATAATATGCCATGGCTGTATCCACAATCGATGGACAATATGATTAAACAATGGTTTTCGATAGAACGAGTCTGGGATTATATGGAGGATTACAGTCGGAATAAGTCACGTTGGTATACACAAGTTGGTCTCTTTCGAAGTGACGTTGTTTACCTCGATGATATTTTTATATTCGATTCGAAAGCGGCTATACCTGAATTTGCCTCTTGTCCAGCAAATGACCGTATGTTCTATGGAACCTA
>CAAAJI010000465.1:0-11884 GCA_900642245.1 Fragilaria radians | reverse complement strand
AAATAATTACCTTCACAATGCATACTGAATGTGACAACATCTTCTCGTCCTTGAAACAAGACAGCATTTCCATTTCCTTGATGAACATCCAAATCAATAATTAGTATCCTTTGAATGAATGGGTAGTTTCTTCTCACTACATTGGCTGCCACAGCGATATCCGAAAAAATACAGAATCCTTCCCCACGATCATAAAAGGCATGATGTGTACCTCCAGCTAAATGTGCCCCCCATATTGGATAGTAGGATTCTTCCATTGTTTGATGTTGTTGTTGATTTTTTGCCTCACAAACAGAACATGCGGCTGCCACAGTACCTCCTGTGGAACTCAGAGCTCGTTCCACTCCCGAGCGACTCCAAGGGAAACCCATGGTGCGAAGTTCGGAATCTGTTATACTACCCCTTAAAAATCTTTCGACATAGTTGGGATCATGTGTAATGATTAAATCATCCCAGGATACCAATGGAGAGACATGAAATTGAGTCATTGGACTGGTAGAACTAAGCTTTTGTTGTACAATATCACGAACTTGTTGATATTTTTTCATTGGAAAGCGATGTCCTTTTGGTAAAGTAACTTTATAGACATCATTGTAATAAATGGGAAAGTAAGGTTTGGTGGGATCATAGGATTGATATTGTAGTAGTGTTACATCGGGATGGTGTGTGAATGTTTCCATCAAATTACTCACACTTCGTTGTTGGAGTACTAGTCGATTCATTCGTTTGCGTACCAAGACCAAGGAAGTTAATAGATTTTGTTGTAGGATCATATGGGGAATAATCTGGATGGAGAGGCAGAGCCGTCGTCCCACCATGAGATGATGTTTCAATTTTACATGATGGATGAAAAAACGATTCCATACTACTACTACTACCATTACTAGTACTATGGAATTCATCAGCGAGTAAAATCTTACAATCTTTCGTACATGTACAATATCAATGTCATCTCCATCAACGATAGGGGGGAACAGGTCCATCAAACGACCACGTTTGGAAGCAGATATTGAAGAAAATCATGAGAATGGAATGGATGAAATAAAGGATCTATCAGAAATGGAGACTATCAATGAAGATTTAGTTCTGCGGCAAATGATGAATGGCGTCGAAAGAGAGGAAGATGAGGAGGAGTTGCGGAGACGTGAACGTGAACGAAAGAGACTGGAACGACAGAAGCGTGTGAAGGATCTTCCAACGAAACAAAAAGATGAATCGGACATTATACTTGATAAGGAATTATCATCATCATCATTAGTGACTATGGGCCATGGGAAAGAAAACTCAAAGGACGAACGTCCTAACGACATGTCGTCATTCAACAACAACAATAATAATGAACAAGATGACGACAAGGATGATTTTGATATGTTTTCATCATCCATATCACCTATTCTTCAAAATATTACTTCCAAAAATAAACTAGCTACGACAACCAAGGTCGATGATTTTCAAGATGCAGAGGGGTACTATAAGGCTGCCATTGGTGAAACGATGACACTATACTCTAACAATTTTAAAGTTCTTGGTGTGGTAGGTAAAGGCGTGTTCTCAACAGTTCTTAAGTGTTCCATCGAGAATCGGGAGGAAACATCCTTACCTTCCACGGTAGCTCTCAAATTCATTCGTCACAATGAAACCATGTCTAGAGCTGCTCAGAACGAAGTCATGTTTCTCAAAAAGTTGAATCATCCGTATATCATTAATTTGGAGTTACCCATGGCACAACAACAATTATTGGAACATCGAGGTCATGTTGTCATGGTATTCCCCTATCTGTCCTACAACCTCCGTGATGTACTACAAAAGTTTGGTAAGGGTGTGGGACTCTCCCTTCAAGCGGTCCGTACTTACTTTTATCAATTATTGTCAGCACTTTTGCATTTGGAGGATTGTAACATTATACATGCGGATATCAAACCTGATAATATGCTAGTGACAGAAGACTTTAATACCGTTAAATTATGTGATTTCGGTAGCGCCATGGAGGGAGGATCTGCCGACGCTGTTCCTACTCCGTACCTTGTCAGTCGATTTTATCGTGCACCGGATATTATTTTGGGTGCGGTCCCTACTCCTGCCGTCGACCTATGGTCGGTGGGCGTCACGGTCGCTGAAATTTTCCTTGGTCGACTTCTCTTTCCGGGACATTCCAACAATCAGATGCTAGGTGCGTTCATGGAAGCCATGGGGCCATTTTCTGCCAAGACTATCCGACAACACCTAGTGCAAGTTAATAAATTGGGAATCCCTGCTCACTTTACACAACGTCAACAAAATTTTATCTACCTTCAAGAGACAAGTCAAATTCTAAATGACAAACATATAGTAAAGGAGATTCACCTACAAATCTATCCAACTTCTCCAATTCAGCAGAGATTGTTCAAGGCAAAGTCATCGAAAGATCCTAGATTAGAAATTCAACAATTTGGAGCGTTACTGCAAAAAGTATTGTGCCTAGAGGTCACAAAACGAATCTCAGTATCCGAAGCGTTGAAACATGAATTCTTTGTCAATTCTTAAAAATGCAGTTTCAACACTAAAATTTAAAGGCTAGTCACTAAACAACATCAAAGCATTTCATGGATTCCAGCCTAGATATTGCGTGCGACACGTCAGGAAAACACAAATTATCACTCAACCACTTTTTCAAAGTTTGGTATATTTCTGGCGTACATAACTCCTCAAACAGTCATTTTGCTCACATCAACATTTACGTCGATACTCAAGGTGTTTAACTTTCCATTTGCAAACGGCTTTTGCCAACGATAGGCATCGATTTTCAGCGGCATTCCTGGACTTGTTTGGAATACACAGGAACGGTACGCAGAGTTCTTAAGCCAAGAATTAATAGCACTGTTGTGCAATTCCAAGTAAAAGTTCTGCTTTTGACAGTTAGTCATACCATTACGAGCATTCATGGCTGTAGCTTTTTCATCACATTTATTTTGTGCACGGAACTTTGCCTTCACGTTCACTTCCTTGCCATAGCAATTAAATGCCTTTAAGGATAGTGTCAAATTGGTAAAGCGTTGGCCTGTCGACACCGGCTGTACTGGGCCCACTTTTCTGTCTTGGGCCAGGAAATAAAACGTCGACGATGGGTCCACAAAGTTTTCACTAATATATGGTCCAAGATGAAGATTAGCCACATTTGATGTCTTAGTGGACTCAACCACAATTGCAATTTTCATGGATCCGAGTAGTTGCTTTGCATTGGGATCGTGCCATCGGTACGAGTTAATCCCAACTGGTCTAACCCTTGGTGTTTCAAATCGACAACTTGCCAGGGTTGAGTTCAATAACCAAGGATTTGCGTTGGAATCATCCAATTCAAGGAAAAGTCGTTGTTCCGTGCAATCATTTGCTCCTCGGCCAGCATTCATTTGAAAAAGTGAATTTCCACATTTATTCTGAGCCTTAATCGAAGCAATAACTTCAGCATTATTACAATTTGCTGCATATAATGGGACAGTCAGAGTGGAACGAGAGTCTCCCCACCAAACACGTTCTGTGGGGCCCATGGTCGCATCATCTGCAAGAAAATAAATCGACGATGAAGGAGTTTTAAATGGTCCACTGGTAAATGAGGATGAATACAGGTATGCTGTATCAGTGATTCGTGGAATCACAAGGTTTAACTTAATTCGAATGTTCACAAATGCCGTTCCTTGAATCTTCCCAGTTGCGACTGGTACCAATGCGTCATAAGTCCCCAACGGAAGGTTCGTATTTGCATCGTACGGTAACCATATTGCTATGCCATAGGAGGCATCAGGTTGTAAGCTTGTACTTTGGGGAACTCCACCAAGAAGTGGCATCCATCTAGAGTCCCCTACGAATCGACCAGCTCTAACTGTGATCATGTATTTTTTACCGTCTTCCAACAGGGTAGCAGGAAATGTCAGGGATGAAACTTTTTCATCTGATGAAGACGACACTAAAGCACTGAAAGATAAATCTCTACCTTCAACCCCTCGCCATATCATTTCAATTTGAATTTTTCGGCACTCTGCTTCTGAAAAGCAAAATTTGGATATGGATATATCTCCACTTTGACCAAGCCAGCCTCTGCCAACCTTCAAGGTTTGAGCAATATTTGCTGATTGTGCAACCTGAAGGCTCACGTCTCTGGAATATAGCAAAGTTTTACCACTCGATAGACTCAGGTTGGGGTATTTGTTCGTCTTGAATCGGTATAGCTTTACAACGACTGGCTTTCGAGATATCGCTACATTGAAAGAAAATAATCGAAGTTCTGTTGAAGTACTGAGATCAGGGCTTGCAATCAGTCCCTTTTCATTCGAGCCATCGGAAAATGAAACTTCCACCATGTAAGATGCTCCAATAAAGGCTGAGTCTAGATCTTTGCCGAAAGGTGAAGGAAACTGATATGTATGGCCGTAGCTCATGCTGCTTGGTGGATAGATCTGACATGTTTTAACATCATTTCCAATAGTTCCGATCTTGGTGTATTCAAGTCACATGAGAAATATCAAGAAAAATGTGTTTATATCCTCGTGCATATCACTTACGATAGTAAGAACTGGAACCCCAGTTTCAATAGGGTACAGAAAATCGAGATTCTGGATTCGCTCGAGACAATACATCTTTTTCCGTGTCGTAAAGATACAAGCCATCAGAGGGAACATTTGAGGTATCGGAAGATAACACTTGAGTGGTTTCATATCCCCATTGTTGACTTCGTTGACCGTGAAAACCTGTGTAGTGCTCGAAGCAGGATCCAACAACATAGTCTCCACCACCATTCATAGGGTCTACTCCAAAAAAGTAGAAAATGGGTGAGGCAAATAGTAATGAAGTTTGAAATCAATAGTCAAAACTCACCTTTTTTGGAAGTACCATCGTGTGCATTATACCAGGTCCTGAATTGACGTGATGGGGTGTCATACCCCCAAGGATGAGACACCAAATGAGTCCCATCCTCCGGATATTCATCTGCAATCCCCCAGTCCAATGCTGTTCCTTCAGTAAAATGGTTCAAAGTCATAGAATGACCTATCTCATGAGATAATGTGTTACCACATTCATCTCCTGCTCTCATACCACACCATCCAGACCAAGCTGCTGCAGACCAACCATCCCAGTATCCCAATGATTTGTATTCGCAGAAAGAGCAATCAAAGTTATCGTTTACCAGTCCCCAACCCATGGCGATCGCAGTTTGAGTTGAGTACGGTGAACCGTGCTCACCTGGTGCTTCCATCTCGGTGATCACAAAGCCTCGACCGGTATTTGCAAACGAAGTACGAAAGGCAACCATGTATTTCGTGAATTCCCATCCAGGTTCGGTTGAGGGATCATCTCCAGCTTTGAGCATCTCAGCACGACGTTCTTTTTCATTATACACGATCCGGGGACCCTTACTTGTGCTAATTACTAGGTACGGCCAGTGAATTACAGTGGGATCGACCCAATTCAATGTAGCGATAGGCATGATGCCGAACATTCCTGTTGCAAGCCGTGAAGCATCGTAAGTAAACGTATTAAGCCGTTTGAATTGTTGCTCGGTTCCAAACAAAACAAATTTCTGTCGTATCAGTGTATGCTCACTCCATAAAACTGTGTTCACAAGTTGTAAGTCATATGAAATAACAATGCCATCTCTGTTAGCTACAGATATGACCAGTTGTGTACCTTCCTTAACCCAATGCCATGGAAGAGTGGCACTCCACATTTCCTTTGTTTTACTATAAGGCTCAAGGAGTTCATCGGTTCCAGCTTGATCCATGATTCCTCGTTGCTGACTCGTTGGACGTGCCTTAATTTCACCAAGAACTGAACCAGATGCTGTGAAGGCTTCCACGATCACATCAGCAGTCTCTGGCGGAAAGAATGAAAACAAAGGTGAATCATTGTCATCTTCGTTGTCAACAGGGTCTTCGACAATGTTGGCATCCAAGTTTCCTGAAATTTTCACCGTGCGAAGGCCCCATTCTGAAGAACTATCATCGAAGAGAGATCCTCCTGTGAGGCGAATTCGTAAGTATCGTGCTGCCTTCGCCCGAAAGGTGATTGAAACTTCCTTCATTGAGACCATCGGTATGCGATCCACCGTCGATCCATGTTGCCACACCTTCATCAGACTGTAGACCAATTTTAATGGAATCAATATTGGTGTAATACCAAATTTTGATGTATACTCCATTAATTGCTCGATTTTGAAGTAGATCAAATTTGATGTCAACATCAGGAACAGAACCTGGAAAGTAATACTCGCTGTCAGTTCCATCAATCAACTTTGATACATCTTTTGGATAACCATTTGGCCAGCGCAGAGAACTAGAAGGAAGTTCAGCTGTAAGGTATCCGATCTTTTCTAACCCATACTCCTGTTCAATAGGAGAGCTAGGTGCACCAGTTGGCGCGGGCGTTGGATCTGATTCTGTCGTTGGAAAGAAGAGTAGCTCTGCTTCTCTTTCAGCTATAACTTTTGGTGCTAGCCTCGTTTCACCTCGAGCTCTTATCACATGAGTTTGTCCAAGCTCTGCATATCCAAGCCAAACGTTCCTATTTACGCAGCCTCCCCGCACCCAAATACAAGATCGGATTGATTCACAGGAGTTCCTCGCCAAGTTCTCCAAGCATTCTGCCAATTTCCGTGATGTAACCCCCACCACTACCTGCAGGAGTAGAGTTCCGAAATAAAAAAGATTAAGCATCAACAAAGAGACCTGAAATCAAGAAACCAAGAAAAATAAAAAGATGTGTTTAATGTGCCTTTCAACCGGGCACAAAGGCATGGAAGGGAATATATGACTCCACCAGCCTTCCTCGAGAAAATTAGTCTTGGATTTAAATGTGGATGACTTTCCGGATAATGGACTTCGAAGCTAACTATTTTTATATGCAAGTTCAGGATTGGAATTATCTTGGTTCAGTAAATCTTGAACGACTTCAAAAATAAGGACCAATTCAAGCCATTGAATGAATGAGACTCGGCTGAAATCCCTCCTTCAAAAAGTTAGCACTAGAGGACTATCTGGTTAAGGGAAATCTCCTAGAGATTATTCAAAGTACATATTCATAACTGATCCCTTAATAGTAGTGGGCGTATACCCTATCAGCAGTCTGTTCCAGTTGTTGACAACGTCTAGGCTACATCAATACGATTAGCCTTTAGAATGGCTATGCAGTAACTTGACATTTTCCTAAAAACTTCACCATATGCTTATGATACGTTCCTTCGTCATATTCTTAGTGAAAACATCCTCATCAATTTTGCTTGTTCCGGCATAACCTAACTTAATGAAACGATCCCTGATGCGTTCTCAGATAAAATCATTCACAGCATCAGTATGCTTGGTAAGAGCTCTTGAAGAAGCATTTGGAGCTATACAAATCTCTCCAATTCTATCAAGCCTAACAATTATTGGCAGTTTCACTAAACTATCCATGTCCAATTAGACAATTCATATATCTGATCTTCTTTGCTATCTCTACATCCTCAGCTTTGATGCTGGAAAGGGTTACTCCCTTTGTCCCAGCATATGGGTACGCAAAGTAAATATATAATAAATCCTGTAAAACTGATTAGACTTTCAGTATCTCAAGTCCAATTGCTGTTGCTATAGAAAACCAAATCTCAATCCTTCTCATTTGCCTTTGGTTCAATCTTTAAACAACATGGATCAGTACTACTGCAATGCATTCAGAAACATCCTTAATGCCAAATATGTTCTACGGTGAGATGTAGAAATAACACAATGATAAATTATAATCTATTTTAGAAAACTTTTATTGTTTAGTCTTGTGCAGTCTTAGAACATCTCTCAGAGAGAGCTTCTTGACTCTTATCAAGAGATGTTTGAGAATTTTCTTGAAGAATTAGATCTTGTTCTAAAGCTTCTTCCCAACTGTTTAGACAAGTCTCTTAAACTTGTTCATAAGGACATGTGAGGATAAGTTAGATTAGCCATTAGACTCTTTTGGTATTAGACAGCTAACTCTGTAATTAGGTCCTTATATGGATCATTATTATAGCCGTCCTAGATTGGATACACTGCTGGATTGTATAAGGATACTTTCCATTTATTAACAATATATAATCTTAACTAATTTTAACTAGTGAATCATTTATCATAGTTAAACTTGTGGTAGGTAAGTAAAATGATAGTTTCCTTGTAAATTCCCATAGCTAGATGAGTAAATATAAAAATATTTTGATTCTACTATCATTGACTATGCACTAACGGTACAAGACATCTCCTTATACTAGTACATTTAAACATCTCCTGATTTAATATTTTTTAATTACACACAACCTATTGCGTTAGAGATTAGCTTCTTGATTGTTCAATCAATGTAGGTCATTTGTCTCCAAGGTAATACTTAACCGGAAGTTGCCTGAAATGGCCAGACTCTGCATACGTTCACTCCTTCAGATACAATTCCCTTTTAGATTTGAATTGTTCCTTTACTGTATACTTTCGTTACTGGTATGATCCAGTATGAGATGTTGACAACTTCCGGAGAATTCTGGGTCTGTTCAATAGGATTAAGTCACCACTCTTATATTCGTAAGGTATGCAACTCTTGTTTTCTTTACTTATTGATAAGTCTAGTTTTTGTTACTGAAGTCTATTCCAATTTTCTTTAAATACAATAATGTGAATCATATCTCTGCCAAACAGAAAATGGCAAGGTGTAGCCTGTAGTTTTAAATGGTAGGTTCTTCTAATAGCCCAGGCAGTAGATTGGAGGAAGTACTCAAAAGGATTATCCTCTTCTAAGTTTTCCTACTCTAAGTCAAATGATCTGAGTTATGGCTTTTAGTTGGGCTGGCAAGGATACCATAATTGTTGCACATTTGTTTAAACTCACCTTTGAATTTGCCTCCATTGTGAAAGACAATAAATTGAAGGCATGGACATTATGCTAACCAGGTGTTATGAGGCTAATCCTGGGTGAAAGTGGCCGACTTATTAGTCGCTTCAGCAATCTCAAACCATCCTGTGGCTGGGTCTATCAAAGTGAGGCCAGCAGATAGTGTGTCTTGAGTGGTGCCTTTATAGTGAAAGGACCAACAAGATCTACACAAACCATGAGACACGGGTCAGATTCTGCTATCTTGAGAGGTAGTAATCCATATTCCTTACTCTCCCTTTTTGTCAATTGACTGAGATCCGTTCTTATCGATGTGAATTTAGTTGCGGATTTGCTAATCCATCTTCCAATTTTTCGTGCCAAAATTGTGATCCACAAGTACATTCTTATTGATTCGCAATTTTGGCGAGACTCATTTACTTCCACTTGGATAAAAAAATCAATTGATTTCCCGCATTTTTCCAGTAATTTCTTTTTTGTTCGAGAGATCCTCTTTTTTGACTTTTTTTCAACCATGTCGGTCAATGAGGTTGCTGACAATCCCTTGGGAATAAAAGCTACTGGAGGAAAGTTGTGAAACCCTTTCCCATAGAACTTGTCCCAATCACAGATCAGGATCAAGACAAGCTTGAATTTGCTCTTGAAATTCACAGCAGGAAACAAAGCTCAACACGCCAGTGTGAGTTTCTTGTGACTAAGTCTGTACAAGTTCCTTCCAATGATCCTGGAGAGGAGTTCAAATTAATGATCTCAACAGCCTTGTGGTTGATCACCTTTATCTTTTGCGCAAGAATGTTGGCATCACAAACCTTGGGACAAAGAATAATTAGAGTGCAGAAAAATGCTTGCTGATTTTCTTGATTACCAGACAAGACTTGACCTTCATCCAGCATCAAATGCAGCAAGGATCACTACACACTCTGCAGGGCAGTGAATGTTGCTCCTGGTGAGGAATTCCTTGATGAATTTCTGATGGTAAATGATTGTAAGTCTAGAATATTCCATGAGACTGCAAGAACATACCAGGACTTCTGGACTTGTACTGCACTGGCACACAATACTTGTGTTGGAAGTCTTGGAAGTCTTGGAAGTCTTGGTGTTTCTGCCATATCTGATGATGTATCTCATAGCAGTGCCCTGACATGCTTTTGGATCCATATTATATCTTAGTTATTGACAATGTGGACAACATTTGTCTTGTTAACCTTACAACAGCATTTAGGAAGAAGATCGTAATTTTTTCAAGATTCGGCGCATCATACAAGAGAAAATGACCATTTCTGGGACTCACGACAATGATCCCTGGAATTTTGATGAGGCTGCAGCTAAAACAAGGTTTGAGACACTTCCCAGAAGAGACTAAAAAGGCAAAATATTAGAGATTACGCAATTGCATGAAATGAAAGTTTTTCAACCAGTGTATCGGTCATCAATGACCAGACAACAAATAGTGGGCACACTGAATACATTAATATTCATCAAGAGAAAACGTTTTGGACGAATTAAGGCCAGGACTTGTGCTGACGGAAGGCCGCAAAAGAGTTTGTACCAAAAATGGGAATCTTCTTTTCCCCAACCGTCAGAACAGAGTCTGTTTTAATCACTTCAATGATAGATGCATATGAAGAAAGAATAGTAGGAGTCTATGATATTCCAGGAGAGTTCCTACATGCAAAGCAAACGGACCTAATCTACGTCAAAATGAGAAGCAGTGAACTTTATAGTTGAAATTATCCCGAGCACCTACAAGGATTACGTCAGAACAGAAAAGGGAAGAGGAGTGCTATATCTTGTGCTATAAAAGGCTTTATACAGATGTGTCGAATTGGCTCTATTATTTTGGGAGGATCTCTCTGGCAAGCTAATCAAAAGAGGATATGATTTAAACCCATATGACCGCTGCGTAGCTAGTAAGATAGTCAACAATTCTCAAATGACCATCGTATGGTATGTTGATGACTTGAAATTGAGTCATTCAAATGAGATGGTTTCAGATAATGAAATAAAATGGTTGGAATCATTTTATAGGCCTTTGATAGGGGCAAAGAACAGCTGTCACACCTACTTGGGCATCAACATATGCTTTAAAGATAACAAATTGCAATTATTGATGGTGGGATATCGACATGAGATTGTCAAAGAATTTCCATATGAAATTGCTGGAAAAGTTGCTACACCGGCGGCCCCACATTTATTTGACAAGGATGAAAACGGAACTCCTTCAAGCATTGATTATTCAAAAATCTTTCATCAGGTAGTAACAAAAGTGTTATGGGCGGCCACAAGAATGCGTCCTGATCTTCTAACAACATTATTGTATCTAACGTGTCTCTAGACCAGGATGATATGAAAAAAAATTGTCAAGATGATCACATATATCAGAGACACAAGTGACTTACCTTTAACCATTGATACAAATGGTTCAAATGAGATATTATTGTGGGTTGACGCATCGTTTGCGACAAGGCACCAATTACAAAGTCAAACTGGTGCCATTCTGTCTATGGATTTAGGCTCAATCTATAGTATGACAAGAAAGCAGAAGTTGAATACAACAAGCTCTACGGAAGCAGAAATAGTTGGTGGCCACGACGGATTGTCTCAAGTCATTTGGTTTAGATATTTTCTCATGGCGCAGGAGGTCAAAGTGTCCCGCAACATCCTATTTCAAGATAACAAAAGCGCAATAGTCCTTCATACGAACGGTACAGCATTGAGTTCACGGAATACTGGACACATTAACATTTGTTATTTCTTCATAAAAGACCGAATCACGGCTGGAGAGGTTGAGGTAATACATTGTCCCTCTAACGAGATGGTTGCCAACTTCTTCACTTAGCCGTTTCAAGGAAAAAGATTTCTTGAGCGGAGGAATATCATCATGGGGACGCAAGTTGAACAAGGATGATTGTGACTTAACCTAGATAAAGGAAGAAAGTAAAAGTGGTTGTAAAATTCGAAAAAACAGAAATTATGAGAATTAGTAATTATTCTAGATTCTTAGAATAAAGAAGATTCTTACTGGAAGAATCTTACT